>PVJD01006408.1:0-98869 GCA_004026545.1 Mormoops blainvillei | reverse complement strand
CGGTTTCCTGTTGCCAGGTAACACCTGCGCTCCCCGAGATCCCGCAGCTGCCCCCCACTGTGCCCTTAGGTGGGTCTGACGTCCATTCCCGGCCACCCCCACATCTTGCCCTAGCATCTCCCATGTCTGTCCAGAGCCAGCCAGGCCCTCGACCCAGGACTGGGCCCCACTCCCCCTTCTGGAAGGTGGTCCTTGGGTCATCTTTTCTTTTTCTGCCTCAGCCTGCCAGCCTGCTCGCCCAGAGGCAGGGCCTTCCTCTCAAATCAGCAGCCACGTTCTTCCTAGGACTTTACTTCTAGGCAGGGAAAGGCCACTCGGCCTGGCTCTCCCTGGGGGATGAGGCCCCTGCCAGCTGAGGAAGGGTCTGGGAGAGTCCCGACACCATAAAACCCCTTGGGTACTGAGGATAAAGGGGCAAAAAAGTAAGTTTTTCCATACAGGCCATATAACGCGCATTAGCAGAGCACCCACTAAGTGCCAGCTCCTATGCAGGCAGCAGGGTGGGCAGACGAGATACACTCCCTGCCCTTTGAGCCCCACCCGACCCAGACCAAGCCTACCAGGGGCCAGGAGCAGCTGGCAGAGGGGCTGTGATTGGCAGGGGGCCCCTGTCCCCTGAGAGATGGGCAGGAGGCCTGGGCTCAGGTGGTCTGGGAGCTGGCAAGGTGTGGGAGAGGGGAGCCAAGGCTGGGGCGGGCGCAGCTCAGTGGGGTTCTTGCAGGGAGGACAAGCGGAGCTCAGACCACAGCGTGAACTTTGCACTGTGGGAAAAGGGAGGTCACTGCCACTGGCAGAGCAGGGCTGGGTTCTAGAAGGACCACTAAGGTGACCAGGTAGCTGGTGAATTAGAAGGGCGCAGGCCAGAAAGAAGAGCAGTGAGGGGCGACTTTGGTCATCCAGGTGCGAGAAGGTTCCAGGACCGCCATGCTTTGCCCTTTGCAGGCTGTACGACTTTGGGCAGATTTCTTAACCTTTCTGAGCCTTAGTCTCCTCCTCCTCAGTCCAATGGCTGTCATGTGGATTCAAGCCCGTGATGCATGAAACGCATTTAGCGCAATGCCTGGCACACAGTAAATGCTCAATAAATGTTTGCTTAGAAAAACAAAAAGGCAAAGGCTGACTTCTAGGGCTCCCTCCCTCCCCCAGGCTCCCCCATCAATGAAAGCAGCCCTTTTATCTAAATCCCTGGGACCGAAGGGAAACCAAACACAGCAGCTGCAGCTCTGCCTCCCAAGCCCCGCCCGCCCGGGCTTCTCCCACCGGGGCCTGCCGCCTCGGCCCCTGTGGCCCAGAAAAGAATGCTGGAGCGCTGACCTGGCCGTGAACCTTCCCCCAGCCTCCAACACGCACAAAAGCATTTCTTCTGCTCGGCCCCAGGCCCCACCCAGCCCAGCCCAGCCCAGCCCACCCTGCCCACGGAACCAAGGTGACCCGTGCAGAAGTGCACACCTGCCTCGTTTGGCCGCCTGTTACCATCACTGGGGCAGCAGGAAGGAGATGAAAGACAAATTTGCTCTTAATATTCATGACTCCGGTGGCATTCTGGTGCACAGGGCTGAATTCCCGCATAAAGAGCAGGAATTCAATCCAGTGTAAAATGTGCTTGATAGGGAAGGGATAACAAAAGCTCTCGAAACCCTGAGAACTCGTGGCCGGTCTTTTCGGAAGAAACTTGTGGCATCTTCCAGGTGGGCTGGCACACATGCTGCAAAATTAGGGGGAACCAGATCAGACCAGACTCTCGGGGACTCCAGGGACAAGCCCTGCTGGCTGTTGTTGGATGGCGATGTGGCGGTGGCCTGTCCCCAGCTGTGGTCCTCAGCCACTCACATGCCGTGGAAAATGCAGGCCAGGTGGCATTTCAGATCTGATCAAAGTGGGACTGTTTCCTTGACCATCTTTGGATCATAATTATTTTTTTAGCGAGATGTAGAGAAAGATTATGGGTTTGAGGGTTAGTAAGCCCCCAGGTTTGAATCCAATTTCACAATTTAAAAGCCACACTGCTTACCCGAGCTGACTCTCAGCCACAGGTGAAAGATGGAGATTACGGGAGGTGCCTGACATGAAGACGCCCACGCCATACTGAGCCCCGTGCCTGGCACAGCCCTGGCACTCCATGAATATCTGTCCCCTCCCCTCAACAGCAGCGTCTACTTCAGAATGTAGCGTGTCTACACCACCACCCCTCCCGGAGTGGGCCAGAGGATCAATTACCTGGATAAAACAAAACAAAATTTTTAAATGACTGTCACTAGATCATTGAAATAACAAGGATTTTCTTCCCATGGAAATTATCTAAATGGCCTCAAGTTTCTTGTGTGCGCAACAGACAGGGACTGATAAACAAAGCACTTAGTGGCCCTGGAAGAAAAGCCAGCCCCCAGGCACGTTTCTGGGAGTCGGAAGGACAACCTTGACTTTGCGGAAAGCAGGGCGTGCACTTCAAACTAAACACTCAATGCCCCGTCCCAGAACCACTGCTCCGTACAGGGACCCAACCACACTAAAGAGAATCCCCGGGATTACGAAATTCATGTCAAAATACGGTGATGAAAGGTCCGCACGAGGGTGACTTTACAACTACACTTTTTTTAAAAGTAGTTTTAAATTTATTTCTTCTGTTTTGAACCCAGAATGCCTAAAATCAGGCGGGAGGATCTTCATCAGAATATCCGAATTCAGTACTGATTTTAGGTATTTGGTAAAACTTCCTGTTGGCCGAAGGTCTTGGTTGGCATCTTTTCGTTAACATGATTGAAGCACAGTTTACATAAAGTAAAATGCATCCATTCTCAGTGTATGAGTTACTGAATTTTAAAAAAACATATATACACATATGTATATACCCACACACACTGATGTACATGTAGCCACCACTGCAGGCAAGATCTCGAGCCTCTGGGTCGCCCCCAAAGCCCCCGCCCCCTTCTGCAGCCGCCGCCGCCCCCGCACTCCCAGCAACGGTGAATGTGACTTCAGTCACCATCATTCCACTTTCACTTGTTCTAAAACACAACGTTAATGGAGTCACATAAGACGCACTCTTCTTGCACTCAGCAGAAGTCCTCATTGATCTGAATGTCCTTTTTCTCCCTGGCCCTGGCCCAGCCCCGAGGCCAGCTTCAGTCTGAGAAAGGCAGTACCATGCCCACGGTGGCAATGCGGGCACCTGAGGTCCCCGAAAGAAACCTGTCCCTCTGCGAAAGGGGGTTCCTGTTGTGCAAAGAGCACCGCTTTTTCCTCTTTTCTATACTCGCTCCCCTATCTTCTATGAGTCCAATCGTCCAAAAGTGCAACAGTGCCAGTGGCTGAAGAAAGCGCCAACAGAACCCCGACATCGTAGCCAGGAAAGGAGCCCCTGTTAGCAGGGGAATGTGGGGGAAGTCCTACGGAGGAGAGATCGGGAAAAGATGAGCCTTAATTCCATGCATAAACCCTCACGGGGCAAAACCCAAGTGCACTGCCCCAAGCCACACACGTGCAGAACGTACTCAAAGAGCATAGAAAAGGCCACCTACAGAAGGCAAGACGAACTTGCCATTTGACCCTAACCAGGTTGGTGGCCTGCTAAAATAAAATCAACATCCTCTAGGATGTTTTAACAGGACCCGGAGCCTTACGACTTAATGTGTGGAAGGCCTGGGGTACGATACGAAATTACTCAACATACCAAGGACCAGGAAAACCTGACTGATTCTCAAGGGAGAGACAACGAACGCCGACGCCAACTCCAAGATGGAGCAGACGTTGCTGGGTTGGCCAAAAGCCCATTACGCTTCTTCGGCAAAATAAACAACACGTTTTTCATTTTCACCAATAACTTTATCGATTTGGATATTTTGAGTAAGTTGGCTGTCTCCTGCCATTGGCCTCTAGAGGCCAGGGGCGCTGCTAAACATCTTCCGATGTGTAAGGCAGCCCCACGGCAAAGAATTATTTGGCCAAAATGTCACTAGTACCAAGAAACTTTGCAAATCACTTTTTTTTGTATATTTTATTGATTATGCTATTACAGTTGTCCCATTTTTTCCTCCCATTTATCCCCTCTGCCCTGCACCCCATCCCATCATCCCCACACCTATTAGTTCATGTCTATGGGTTGTACATATCCGTTCTTTGGCTTCTCAATTCCCTCTACTATTCTTAGCCTCCCCTGTCTATTTGTTTTGTTTTGTTTTGTTTTTGTCAACATTTTCTCGCCACCACTTTCCCCAGCCCCACCCACCCCCACCTCCCACCCTCAATCCTCCCCCATTTGGCTTGGTCGATGGGTCCTTTATGCATGTTCCTTGATGACCCCTCCCCTCCTTTTCCCCTGTCATCCCTCTCCCTCCTCCCCTCTGGCTACTGTCAGTTTGTTTTTTTATTTCAATGTTACTGATTATATTTTCCTTCCTTGTTTATTTTGTTGATTAGTTTCCACTTATAGGTATGATCATATGGTATCTGTCTTTTACCGCCTGGCTTATTTCACTTAGCATAATGCTCTCCAGTTCCAACCATGCTGTCGCAAAGGGTAGTAGCTCTTTCTTTCACTCTGCTGCATAGTATTCCATTGTGTAAATGTACCATAGCTTTTTGATCCACTCATTTACTGTTGGGCACTTAGGTTGCTTCCAATTCTTGGCTATTGTAAGCTGTGCTGCTATGAACATTGGGGTGCATAGGTTCTTTTGAATTGGTTTTTCAGGATTCTTAGGGTATAATCCCAGCAGTGGAGTTGCTGGGTCAAAAGGCAGTCCCATTTTTAGTGCAAACCACTTCTGACATGTTCAATCAGTCACAGCAACTTCTCTATATACTGTACAAATCTTTTTTTGCATTTCAGTGGTGTGTTAACCTTTCTTGAAATAATAAAACATAATACACAAAAAATGTTGCACGTGTTCTGCCATCGTCAATATTAAAATGGCTTCACAAAAATTCACCAATTTTGGTAAGTTTTTTTAATGCACACTGATATGACTACTGTCACAACACAATCTGACGAAATTGTTTCAAATGCAGTGAAAGACAGCCAAGTACTACTGGAGCCATCGTCTGGGAAAAACCAAACAAAACTTTTGGCCAACCCAATAGAAGTATCAGTTTTTAAAGCAGCTAGGTCATCACCCACCATAAGGCAGAAATAAATATTCTTCCAATGAATAGAAAAATAGACATGCCCAACAAACAAGTAGAACCAAACGGAAATTTTAAAACTGATAAATACAACACTGGAATATTCCAATAATGAAGATGACAGGAAAAACAGTCAGTGAACCTGAGCACTGATCAATAGAAATTACACAGACTAAAGAACAGAGGAAAAATTATTGAGAAAAAGATGAACAGCGCTTTAGATACCTGTATGCCAATTTCAAAAGGCCATTCATGTCATTGGGGTCCCTGAGAAAGATTAGCACAGGAAAAAAAAAAAATAGTTGAACACATATCAAACATAGCAAATTTAATAAAAAGCATAAATTTTCAAAATAAAATTAAATAGACCTAAAACAGCATGAATGCAAAGGACAGTATGTGCAGACATATCTAAATCAAACTGCCAAATATCAGGGATAAAGAAAAATAAGACTAATGTCAACCAGATCTCTGTATCTAGTGAAAACACCCTTCAGAAATGAAAGCTAAATGATGACGTTCTCAAGTAAAGGTCATAAGAGAATTTGTCACCAGCAGAATCACTCTAAAATAACCGCTAAAGGAGGCTTTCCTAGCTGAAGGAAACTGACCCCGGAGGGAAAGCTAGACCTTCAGGAATAAAGGAAGAGAAACAAGAAGGGTAAATATAATATAAATTATTTTAGTTTTTCCGTTAAGAATCTCAAAATACCCATGATTGTTGAAAGAAAATATGCTAATCTACAGAGCCCCGAGAGAGGGGCCTGAAGTATGTATGTATCACCTATGGCAACTATAACGTAAAGATGGAGGCGGTAAATCCTTACGGCTGTAGCGCTTCTGGGTTCTACTTGAAACGGTAAAATATTAACTCTAAATAAACTGAAGAGTTAGGTATGTACAGTATAAACTCTAGAACAATCATGAAAAAATATACAAAGGCATATTCGAAAAACCAACAGGTAAAAGAAAATGGAACCCCCAAAAATCGTCAGTGACTCCAAAAGAAGACATGACATAAGGTACAGAGGAACCGAAAAGAGAGAAGACAAACAGAAAAACAATAAAATGGCCAGCCTCACTGTAAATGTTAATAATCAAATATAATGGTTTAAATATATCAATTAAAAGACAGGCGGTCAGACCTAGTCCATGTCCATGGTCCTTCCTAAACATTCTTTGACTGATCCCTTTACCTTCTTTTGATCAGTCCCCACCCTCCACCTCCCCTCTTACAGTGGGCAGATCAAATTTTTAAAAATAGCTCCACTGTGTGCTGCATTCCAGAAGCCAGCTTTAAATATAAAGACATGTATAGGTTAAAGGTCAAAGAATGAGAAAAGATATGCCACACAATAACAATCAAAAGAAAGCTGGCATGGCTATAGTAACGTGGAGATTAATAAAGGAAAAGCTCATTTAATGGAGTAGGAGGCCAGGAGGGGGACCCTCACAGACTACCAGCCAAGGTCAATGACAGATCCCAACAGGAAGAATGGGCAGTTATGAATCTCAACAGGAAGAGACACGTCTTGCAAGTCAATACTCCCTTATGACTACAGCAGGAGGAAGGGTCCCTCCCTTGGCCAGCAACTCGGCCAATGGGAAGCTGTCACCACCCTGAACTCTTGCTCCCCGCCAATGGCTTCTGCTCCAAACAACTGCTCCCGACTTCCTTCTTTTTCTCTGTAAAATAACATTCTTCTCCTTTGCTTGTTGGACTTGCCAATAGTTTTTGCTATTGCATGTTTATTCCAAATTGCAATTCTCTGCTGTTCCCAAATAAACCCATTCTACTGGTAAAATAAGAGGTCGTTTTAGCTTTTAGGACATTTGTACTAGACAGTAGGTTCTACAACAAGGAAAATTTCTAGAGATATGACCTAATGATGAAAGGGTCAGTTCATCCGAAAAACACATATAGCCAACAGCAGAGCTCCCAAGGGAAGTAAATCTAACAGAAGTGGGAAACAGAAAGAAGCAGAAGATAAACCCACAGTTATAATTGGAGACTTTATAAGGAGATAGTTTAATGTATTTATCTCAGGCAGTACTTGATTGAACGAGTAGATAGAAAACCAGCAGGGATACAGCAGATTCAAACAACGCCATGAAAAAACTTACTTAGCATTTATAGAACATGCCACTCAAAAACAGAATAAAAATTATTTTCAAGAGATCTGCACAAATCCTCAAGTATCTGGAAATGAAGTGATGCACTTGTAAATAATCCACAGGTTACAGAGGATGTCTCGAGGAAAATTAGAAAATATTTTGAACTGAATGAACCTGAAAGTAAAATATAGTAAATTATTGATTCAGTGAAAAGAGTATCTAGAGGAAATTTATAGCATTAGATTCTCGTTACTAGAAAAGAAGAAAATTCTCAAATTGATCACATTAGCTTCATTTTAAGAACCAGAAAAAGAAAGAAAATTAAATGCAAAGCAAACAGAGAAAGGAAACAGTAAAGACCAAAAATCAGTGCAACTGAAAACGAACACGAAAGGAGAAAAGAAAATCAGTGAATTTAAAAGTCAGTTCCTCGAAAACACAAATTTTATTTAACCACTTGACCAAAAAAGAAAGAGAAGATGCAAAATACCAACATGAAGAGAGACCACCACTGTTGAGACTTCAGATATTAATGGATAATAAATGCTACAAACCTGTTTTTGTAAGTTGAATAACCTAGTTGAAATGAACGAACTCCTTGAAAGACACTCATCCAGGAAAAAGTAAAAAACCTAAATGGTTCTTTGTCTACTACAGAAATTGAATTCATGGTTAAAATTTTTCAAGCAAATAAAACTCTAGGCCAGACAGTTTCACTTCCTCAAATGTTTAATTTAAGGAAGAAATAGTACCAATTCCCCACAATCTCATCCAGAAAAATAGAAAAGAATGCAAAACTTGTCAACTTACTTTACGAGGCTACTACAGCCCTAATACCTAAACCAGAGAAATACATTACATGGGAAGAAACTACAGAAAAGGAACTGTGATAGCAACACAGATGCAAAAATCCTCAGCAAAATACTAGCATATTCAAGCAATATATAAAGAGAATAATACATCACAGCACAATTCCAAGTTCTCTTGGGAATGCAAGGCTGGATCAGCCTTTGAAAATCAAGCAATGTGATGCCCTAGACAAGCAGACTGAGGGAGAGAAGCCACGTGATCATCCCAATCCATGCAGAAACGCATCTAACTCACCTCAAATCCATTCATGATAAAAAAAAACAAACCTCTCATCAACTATTATAGTAGTAGCAAATTTTCTTGATAAAGGGCATCTGTAAAAACATACCACTAATAACATACCTAATAGTGAAGGACAGTGTTTTCATCTTGAGACTGGAAACAGGCAAGGAGGTTCTCTCCGGTGTCTTCTATTCAATTTCACACTGAAAGTGTTGGCCGGCGCAATGTTCACGCAAATGAAGTAACGGGTACGTAGAGTGGACAGTGAGAAATGCAACTGTCCCCATTAGCAAATGGCATGACTGTCTACACAGAAGCTTAAACCAAAAACCTACGAAAGGCTCCTACAACTAAATACATTTAACAAAGATGTAAGATACAAGATCAATATAAAAAATCAACTGTATTACTCTATAGTAGCAATGAACAATTGGAATGTAACAATAATACATCAGTATCATTTACGATAGTACCAAAAATGAAATACTTAGGTGCCGATCTGACAAAATACCTGCAGGATCTGTAGATGAAAAGCTATAAATTGCTGATGAAAGAAATGAAAGACTTACATAAATAGAGAAATACATCATGTTTATGGGTTGAAACATTCAGTATTTTTCAAATGTTAATTCTCTGCAGAATGTTCTGGATACCTCAAAAGCAAGCCCCATAAAGAAAAAATTAATTAACTGGACTTTTCAAAGTTAAAAAGTTTTGCTCTATGAAGTTCACTGCTCAGAGATTGTAAAGGCAAGCTGTTGGCTGGGAGAAAATATTTGCAGATCACATTTCCAATAAAGAACTTGTTTCCAGAATATAGAAAATACTCTCAAAACTCAACAGTAAGAAAACAAACAACTCAATTAAAAATGAGCAAAAATATGAACAGACATCTCACCAAAGATAGGCAGATGGCCAATAGGCAAACACCAAGATGCTCCACACCATTGGACAAAAGCAAATTAAAGCTGGGGGTGAGGGGGTCAGGGGAATGAGCAAAAAGGAATAAGGACTCATGGACACAGACAACAGTGTGGTGGTTGCTGGGGGAGGGAGATGTAAGGGGGCTAAACAATAATGGAAAAAAATACAATAAAGATTAAATCAAAAATAAAAATTAAAACAAGAGGTCACTGCACACTTATGAGAATGGCTACAATATTTAAAAATGACAATACCAACTTTTGACAAGAGTGCAAAACAACTGGATCACATACATTGCTGACAGAGATGCAACGTGATACTAGACAGTACAGAGAACAGGCGATCACTTTTTGATAAGTTAACACACAGCTATCAGAAAACTCTATAATCCCAGCCGTAGATATCTGCCCATGAGAAATGAAAACTTACATTTGCACAAAACCTGTACGTTTATATAACATCCTTACACATAATCACCCAGAGCTGAATGCAACCCAGAAGCCCTTTAACCAGTGAACGGACAAACACCCTTCCAATGGCATGACCACAAAATGGTGCTGCCCACCGGGAAAAAGCAACTAATGGTTCACACAATGAACCATTACATCCAGGTGGCTAAATGAAAGTAGCCAGACCTAAAAAAAAGCTACATAATGTATGGCTCCATTTTTTATAACTTTTAGAAAAAGGCAAGCAAACAAAATATCATTGGTCGCCAGGAACAGGGGGTGGGGCAGGGGCTGTTGCAAAGGGACAGCCCAGGAGACTTTGGCGGGTGATGGAACCATTCTGTGTCGTGGCTGGTGGTGAAGACAAGACTCCATGCCTTTGTCAAAATTCTCAGAACTGATTACTATGAAGAGCAAAGTTCACTGCTCATAAATTTACATAAAATAAAATCAGCCAGGATATGGTGACAAGACAAGATCAAATACAAACTGCAACAAATGAGCCTAAGTGTAGTACAAGTGAACAGGCAGACTGAAGGGGAGGGGGAGGAAAAGCATTAACCTAACTTTCAGAAACCATATTTTGACTAGATACCATAAAGCTAAAAAACCTGTACTCAAATACTATATTGTAGTTTGTAAATTTGCTTCTCACAGAGGAATGGGTTAGCAATTTTGAAGCTACTTTATGTGTACGCTAGAGTTATACAAATAAATAGATATATTGTAAATGATGAAAACCGGGTTTCTAACAAGCTTAATAAGCAAATGGAGATGGCCAGAATGAACACTGTGGTGTTGGGTTTGAATTTGAGTTCTCGGCATGAACTACAGTTTTGAAAACATATTAACTTGCACAGATAGATACAAAAATAAATCTAAATGAGGGTATACATGAGTTAGCAGACATACAACTGTTTTGTGCATTAACAGAACCTAGAAACAATGACATCCCAGGAGCAACGAGGACACTGACTGCCCAGATCTTATCTCCTAAATGTCCTTCTCCAATCAAAAACCACCACCACCACAACAGGGGTCCTCGGTTAAGTGGTTAATTCCAAAAGTGGGGAATAGAAAATAAGAGATACACCTGTAGCTTCCTGGGGGCCAGGGAATAAAGCAGCGCTCAAAAAGGGCAAGGATGTGTGAAAAGGGCACGAAGACCACCTTCAGAATGCCCAGTGGCCAAAGCTGGAACAATCTGAGCTGCAAAATGCATAACGATACAGTAAACTACAGCACGAAATCAGTATACAAGGGTCGGTACTGATTGGATGGATGGATGGATGGATGGGTGGATGGATGGATGGATGGATGGGTGGATACATGAGGGACAGTTCTTCCTTACAGCACAGCAATCATTGCAGACAAAGATGAATCACTGATGGATGCTAAAACTAGTGAAATGAAGTTTGAGGAGAAATGGGATGTTTGCAGTCTCAAAGTATTTCTTCCAAGGTATTTATTAGGGACAAATAATAACTTTCAGTGGAGAATCCTGGCAGACACCTCCCAGACTTGGTAATCAATGTTAACTCCCCCAGTAGTAAGGCTTACCGACATCACATGCCCCGATGGGATCGTTGGAAAGGGCACATTTCTTGGGGGTATCTCTGTCAAACAGGCAAGAGCTCAATCTAATCATGAGGGAATATTAGGTCCAAATTGAGGGGCAGTGTACAAAATAACCAACTCCTCAAAAGTGTCAAGACCATGAAAGACAAGTAAAGATGTTAGAGATGGGTGACTGGTAAGTGCAATGTGGGAATGAGGATCAGCTCCCGGAACAGAAAAAGGACGCTAGGAGAGGTCCCGGTGAGATCTGAATCCAGTCTGGCTTATTAACAGTAGTGTGTCGATGCTAGCTTCTTAGTTTCGATAATTGTACTGTGGTTATGCAAGATGTTAATTAACGTTAAGGGAGGCTGAGTGAAGGTATACAGGTTCTCTCTGCACTAATTTGACAACTTTCTGTAAGCCTCGAGATATTACAAAGTAAGTAAAAATTCCTCTGAGAGAGATTTGACTGCTTAATGCAAAAAAAAAAAAAAGAGATATCTGGCAGTTATGACATATGTAAAATTAAAATGTAATTTAAAAAGAGCACAAGGGATAAGAGAGAACTGATGGAGCTACACTGCGGTAAGGTTCTTCCATGGTAAGCGAAGTGACAAGCAATTATTAAAGGTAGACTGCGACAAGTTTAAGACGCATATCTTAAAACCTAAATCAACCACTAAAAATGAAAACCACAGTAAAATGAAGGTATACTTAATAATCCATGAGTGGAAACAAAATAGAATCATTGAAAAACTTCACTCCAGAAAGGCAGTAAACAATGCTTTTAAAAAGGCACAGAGACAGCAAAACAACTAGAAAAAGAAATAGCAAAATCGTACACTCAAACCCAGCCATATCTACGGTCACATTAAGTTTAATTCTAAATCGTCCAGTTAAGAGGTGAAGACTCTCAATCCGGGGAAATAACAAAGCATAACTACATAATCTATATAAGAAACCCACTTTATAATAAGACACAGGTATGCTAGAAGTAAAAGTATACAGAAAGATATATTAGACAAACCCTAATCACGAGAAAGCTGTCGTCTCTGTATCGACAAGAGACAAAGTAGATAAGGAATAATGCCAGGTAAAGGGGGATATTTCATAGTGGTGAAGGGGTGAATTCATTTTAAAAAGCAATACTAAATATGAAAGCACTGAATAACAGAACCTCAAAATACATGAAATTTGAACATATTTTGAATTTAATTAAAATAAAAACACGTTATATCTAAATTTGCACAATGGTGTTAAAGTTATGCTTAAAAGAAATTTTGTAGCTTCACATTCTTGTATTAGAGAACTTGTAAAAAAAGAATGGTCTAAAAATAAAGATCAAAGCTCCTACCTCTGGAAACTAAAAAAATAAGAAGAGCAAAGTCCAAAATAACTAAAAGAAAGAAGGGAATAAACATGAAAGCAAATATCAATGAAATAGAAAATGAATAAGCAAGAGAAGAAAATCAATGGAATCCAAAGGGAATGACCTAAAATAATCCAAGTTAAACTAGTTAGGCTTTTAAAGAAAAAAGACAACTTAGCAACAACCGATCATCACTACAGGTCTAAGCGACATTAAAAATGGGACTAAGGAAATATTATAAACACCTATGGGCCAATTAACTTGGCAATAAATAGACTAAAAAATAAATAAAATTAAAAATCTGAAAAGTCCTATATTTTAATTTTATTTTTTAAATTAACATACAGTAAAATTGACTTTTTGATGTATGCTTCCTTAGGGCTTTTAAAAACACTAAATTCATAATTTAAAATATTCCCAATATCTCAGGCCCAGATGGCTTTCCTTGTGAATTCTAACAAACACTTAAAGAAAAAAATATCAATTCTACACTAGTCTTTCAGAAAATTGGAAAGGAGGGGACAATTTCCAACTAATTTTTTGAAACCAGTATTACCACCCTGATATAAAAAATTAACAAAGTCAGGATAAGTACACTACGAACTAGGAAACATCCTTGAAAGAAATTTAGAAAGAGCTAAATAAATGTAAAGACATCCCATGTTCATGAATCGAAAGAGTTAATATTGTTAATATGGCAATAGCCCTAAATCTAGAGTTGACATTGTCCCTGCCAAAATTCCATCTGCTTTTTTTGTGCAGAAATTAACAAACTCATCCTAAAATTCATGTGGAAATGCTAGGGACGGAGAATAGCCGAAACAATCTTGAAAAGGAATAACAAAGTTGGAAAATTTATGCTTCCGAATTTCAAAACTTTCTACAAAGCTACAGTAAATCAAGAAAGTGTGGAACTGGTATAAGGACAGAAATATAGACCAACGGACTAGAACGACAGTCCATTTACAAAGCCCACACATCTATGGTCCGCCGATTATTGACAAGGGTTGTCAAGGCAACTCAATGGAAGAGAGAGTAGCTTTTTCAACAGATGATGCTAAGACAACGGGATAGCAACGGGCAAAAGAATGAATTTGGATCCCAACTAAATACTCCCAATAAAAATGAACTTTAAATGGATCAAAAACCTAAATGTAATCGCAAAAATTGTAAAGTTCTCAGAAGAAAACTTAGGCATAAATCTTCATGACCTTGGACTAGGCAATGGTTTCTTAGATATGACTCCAACACAAAAAAATGAAAAAATAGATAAACTAGACATCTGGAAAATTAAAAATGTGCTTCAAAAGACACCATCAGAAAGTGAAAAGACAACCCAGAGGATAAGAGGGAATTATCACAAATAATATGTCTTCTAAGGGACTTTTATCTAGAATATATATTTTAAAAACTATTACAACTCAGTAACAAAATGACAAAAAGCTCAATTAGGAAAAAAAACATTAGCTTTAAAACAGTGAATTTTATGGTATATGAATTATGTCCCAACAATAAAAGAGAACAGACCAACATCTGCCAAACACAGAGGCAAAAATCCTTAAGAAAATATCAGCAAATTGAATCCAACAATGTATTAAAAGGATAATACACTATGACCATGTGGGGTTTATTTCAAAATTAATGTAATTTACCATATGAACAGAACAAAGGATATAATCATCTCAATTGGTACCAAAAAAAAAAAAAAAGAGCGTTTGACAAAATTAGGTGCCAGTTCACAGTGGGAATTCTTAGTAAACCAGTAACGGAAGGAACAACAAACCTCATCTCACAGTTTCCGGGGTCAGGAATCTGGATGTGGCTTAACTGCAAGTCTGTGGCTCAAGGTCTCTCATGAGGTTATAGTCGGGTTGCCGGCTGGGCCTTCAGTCTCCTTTGGACACGTAACTGGCAGAGGACATACTTCTAAGTTCACTCACGTGGCCGTTGAGAGAGGACCTCTGTTCTGCACTAGCAGTTGCCCAGAGACCTCCTTCGGTCCTTTCCCACGTGGGCCTCTCTGTGGCACAGCTCACGGCTTGGCACCTGGCTTCCCTCAGAGCAAGCTAGCAAGGGGAGGGAACCCCAAGGTGGGAGCCACAGTCTTTTTATGACCTTAGCTTTAAATTGCTATTCCATCACTTCTGTTGTGTTCTATTCATTAGAAGCAAGTCACTAAAGCCCAGCCCATACTCAAGAAAAGGAGATTATATACAGGTGTGAACAAAAGGAGGCAGGGATCTTCGGGGGTCATCTTACAGAATGACTACTACAATGGGCACCTATGAAAAAATGACTGTTAATAATATTATGTTTAATGGTGAAATACTGAAATCTTTCATCCCTGAGACAGAGAACAGAAAAGGCTATGCACACTCACTAATTCCATTCAATATTATACTGGAAATCTTTTCAGTGCATTAAAGCTAAATAAATAACTAAACAAGCAAGCAAATTAATTAACAAAGATCAGTAAGAAAGCAATAAAACTGTCTCCTGATGATATGGTTGTTTATATGATAAACTGTTAGGACTATGTCCCTCAAAAAAACCCACACTCCAAAACTAACAGAGAAATTTTACAAAGCCACAAAGTAAAAGTCAAAATGTAAAAGTCAATTGCATTGCTATGATCTGGTACCAAGCAATTAAAAATGGCATTCAAAACACAGTACCACTTACAGTAGAGTCATAAAAAAAAAGTACTTAGGAATAAATTAATAAACAAATGTGCAAGACCTCTACACTGAAAACTTCGAGATAGAAGTTAAGGAAGCCTTAAATAAATGAAGCACAACACTATGTTAATGGATTGGAAGACTGATTGGAATTAAAGTTGTCGATTTTCCCCAAATTATTTTATAAATTCAACACCATCCCGATCAATATCGCAGCAAGCTCTTTTATAGATAGTGGCAAGTTGATTCTAAAAAGGTGTCTGGAAATTCCAAGGACCTAGAATAAGCACGACCATCACGACAAAGAACAAACTGGGAAGATTCACACTACCTGACTTCTTATAAAGCTACAATAATTAAGAGTGTAGTGCTGGCATAAAGATCACCGAATGGGTCAATGGAATACAATGAATGACCTAGAAATAGACTCTCACGTAAGTGGTTTTTGACAAAAAGAGCCAAGACAGTTCAACTGAAAAAGGAACGTCTTTTTAAAATACAGTGCTATGTCAGAGGGGCGGGGGGAGGGGCCTGGGTGAAAAAGGTGAAAGGGTGAAGCAGTAGAAATTGTTAGGTACAGACTAGTCACAGAGATGGAGATTACAGCATGGGGAACGCAGTTAATAATATTATGAGCACTGTGCATGGGGCCGGGTGGGTGCTTGAAGCATCAGGGGACCACTGTGTAACGTACATGATCTGGCCACTTTGCTGCACATCTGAAGCTAATACAGAATAGAGCTGGATGTAAGCTGTAATTGAAAATTAAAAAAAACAAAACAGTGCTACATAACAACAATTATAATAATGCTAGAACAACTGGATATTGATATGGAGAAAAATGAATTTTGACTCCTGCCTCACACCATATGCAAATATTAATTTGAAATGAATAATAGGGTCATGCTTTATTTTCTCCATAATCCTCCAATTATTCCACCTGCTCTGCCTCTCCAACACTGGGTATATTCAGGCTTTTTCATTTTTACCCATTAGATTGTGAAGTGGAAAAGAAACAAGCAGAATCTCCATGTATTGCTGGTGGGCATGTAAAATGGAAAGAAACAACTCTGGAAAATTTTGGCATTTTTTGAAATATTAAATATATATCTATTTATGACCAGCAACTCCACTCTTAGTTACTTACCCAAAAGAATAAATATACACGTCCACAAAGCCTTTTGTCCGAGAATGTTTGTATCAGCTTCATTCACAATAGCCCAGAACTGTAAAATCCAATCTCTTTCAACAAGAAAATCAATAAATAGTGGTATTTTTATACAATGGAAATAACACTTGGCAGTTTCGAAAGTGAACTATTGTACTAGCGCGCACAACAGCACGGGTGGACCTTAAACACACCGAGTGAAACAAACCAGGTACAAAGGAGCACACGCCATGTGATTTCATTTATTCGAAACTCAGGAACACACGAAATTAATCTATGGTCGTAGTAATAAAAATAATTGCCTATCAGTGGTGAGGACTGACCACAAGAAGACATAGGAGCATTTCAAGGTGACGAACATGTTCTATGTGTTGATGTGGCCACGGGTGCACAGGTGTATGCATTTGTCAGCGTCGCCAGAGTATGCACTCAAGAGTGTGCGTTTCACTGTAGGTAAATTTTACCTTGAATTCCAAAATTCATTCTAGCTGCTGTGTGTCGGGGGGTGGGTGTGGGCAGTGATGGGGCTCAAAGGGAACTGCGGAGTGCAGCTGGTGGGATCTAGTGGGTATCCAGGTAAGAGATGACAGTGACTTGGCCTGATGGGACAGCAGTGCAAACTGAGACAGATTTGGGGTCACAGCCTCCCCTAGACATCTTCCCAAATGGTGGCAGTGCCCATAAAGCCCAGTCTCACAGCATGTACTGCTGGCCCCATGTCATTAACTCCAGTCATCACTGGGTACTCACTCCGTGCCAGGTACCTAATCGTCATCCTGCTTCTGGTCCTTAGGAGCCCTGCCGGCATTCTAAACCAGCCTCTCTACCACCCACTAGTAGTGCAATCTTGGGTAAATTAAGTAACCTTTCAAGTCTCGGTACCCTATTGTATAAATGAAGACAATAATTATATTTGTCCTGAAGACTTATTGTGGGGATTAAATTTAGATAAAATGTATATGTACAATAGGTCAATAGGACAATAATAGCAAAGTGACTAGAGTTCATCACCTGGCATGTAGTTGGCAGTTAGGAAATGAGAGACTCTCTCCTTCTTGTCTCCTGGACTAGACTGTGAGCGTCCTACGGTAGGGGCACATCTCCTTCCGCTCTCATCTACCCAATGGTGCAGTAGATATAGTGAGGGGGATGCTGCAGGGATGTGCCTTCTTTCTGACCAAAGCGCCACGGAGTAAGGTGCTTTAAGAAATGGGTTCTGGGTGCAGATATGCGCCACTGGGAAACACAGGATCCACAAGGTTGTAGAAAACCTGGGCTTGCCCTGATTAGAACTCAATGAAAGTCAAAATTTCAAATGAAACTCAGATCTTTGGGGGTTCAGTTCAACTTTGTGGTTGGGAAGTTTTGAAAAAAATATGGTTCTAAATAAAAGCTAAGGGAAAGGGCTTACTTAAGAAAAAAAGCTAATAAAGAATACTGACTTAAACAGTGCTTTATGAAGCAATGTTATGATGTATTAAAAGCAAAAAATAAGAAACATATGGATTAGATTCTCCTGGAAATATATCACATTTTAAAATGCAGGAAAATGGTGTTTGGGAAAATGTGAAGGCTTTGTTCAACCCAAAACACAAATCACTTCTGAGTTTATTAAAAAGCTTTGCATATTTGTGATAAGTTCAGAATATGTTCCCTATCCTTTGGTCAAGTGATATCAAGCTATTAGTCCTCAAAAAAAAAAAAAACACAAAAAAACCCAACAATCAATGCATCAAAATCAAACATAGTTGGAGGAGACAGAGACATTTTGTGAAAAGACCAGACTTGGGGGAGAGGTAGACCTGGAGTCAAAGCTAACTCGGCCGCTGGGTTGCCGTCGGCTTTCAAGGGAGACGACACACAGCACCCAGTGAAAGAGGGCGAATTAAACAAACATGCGCTTACCTTTACTACCTCCGAAAACCCCATGCGACTAACAACAAAAAGATGTTTTTATATTATGACCCTCCTGGGCAGAGAGAACAGGAGATAATACAGCAGTAAGGACATTCTGGAAGCTGGACAAGCGGTAGCCAATGTGGCAGAGCTAAAAAACCTAGTCCTCAGTCCACAGTAACGAAAACCGAAGAATCGCCTGGCCAGGAATTGGCGGCAACATTACTTCTGGATTTGGGGACGACTGTGAATTTAGAAAGAGGAGGATGGGTTTATAATCTGTCGAGTAAACTGCCGAGCCTACAGATGCCCATCCTCACTCCAGGCAGCCAGGGGACGGCCTCTTCACCACTCTAGCTGAAGACTCAAGGAAACCGTCTTGAGATCATCAGGTACAGTTGAAAGTGGGAGAATCAGGATAAGTGATATTTCACATGCTGTTATGAACTGAATTGTCCCCCCTCAAATTCACACATTGAAGCCCTAACCCCCTCTGTGACTGTATTTGGAAATACAGCCTTTAAGGAGGTAATTAAGGTTAAATGAGGTCATAAGGTTGGGGACCTGATGCAATGGGACTGATGTCCTTAAAAGAAGAGGAAGAGGGGACAGCAGAGTGTCCTCTCTCTCTGTGCACACAGAGCAAACACTGTGTGAGGTCCTTGGAAGAAGGTGGCCTTCTGAAAGCCAGAAAGAGAGGCCTCGCCAGGAACCAACCCTGCTGGTACCTTGATCTTGGACATCTAGCCTCCACGGCCATGAGAAAATTAATTTCTGTTGGTTAAGCCACCAAGCCTGTGGTATTTTGTTAGGACAGCTTGGGCAAACACATACTGATTAGTACACATAGTAAATAAGATAGCTAGCTTTTTTCCCTTCTTAAACTCCCAGAATGCTGGTAGCCAGACACGGTATCTTCAGGCAGAAAACTGGAGACAATTCTTCTGGGCAATCTGATTAGTCTAAGAGAAGAGTTGAAAAGGCACCTACGCCGAGGATTCCCTATGAAACCAGCCCAGCTGGATGGCGCTATACGAAGGTCATGTTTTAAGAAAACAGCCCACCCAAGTACACAGGCCTTTCAGGTCAGCTTTTTAGCTACCTCTACCCTTAATGTGAGCAGACAATCAAGAACCACCAGGCACTTGAGGAGATCATCTAATATGAAATATAGGGGGAGAGGAGAAAACGTTAGTGAAACTAGAATATTCTCAGAGAAGCTATCACATCTATAAAACAAGAACGGGATGCTATTTTAAAAAGGAATGTTTAGAAAACAAAACAAGAGCACTTGGAAATTTTAAAAAAATGATGGTAGACTAAAAATGCATAAAACTTCAAAGACAAGGAAATAGCTTAGAAAATTGAAGACAAAGAGATGGAAAACAAGAGAAAAATAAGAATATTGGGGAAATAGCTGAGTAGCTATTGAGACATAAATAGTTGAGAGACATTGATTGGCTGCCTCCCGCACATGTACCACCACAGCCCTCTAGTGTAGGGGATGACGTTCCAACCAACTGAGCCACCCGGCCAGAGCCAGACCACCTATTCTCCAAGCACTCAGGAAGGGAAATTCAGACTCTTTCCAACAAAAGGCATTAGCAAATTTTAAACCTTCGACTAGCCTGTAAGGTGAACATTTTATTTTATTGGATTAATGGACATTTTCTAAAATACAGGCAACATCTGAACAACAGGTGTTCCAGCAAAGTGAGGAGGAAGAATATAAAAGGGGGCAGGGGTGAGAGGGAAAATAAGCAAGGAAACAACTTCATACATAATAACCAGAATCGAAGGGCATGAGTTTCAAGATGGAAAACAGCTCACCAAATGCCCTGCACACTGAGTAAAAATATATCTACACCAGGAACTGGATTATAAAATTTCAAAAACTCCTATAGTAGAGAGGGAGAGAGAGAAACAGATTTCATATAATGGCTGTCTTAGCAATGCCAGAGCTTGAAGATGCCACAAGGCCATCAAGTTCTGAGAGTAATTATTTGCAATCTAGAATTCTATACCCAGCCAAATCATCAATTAAGCATGAGAATAAAATAAAGACATTTTCAGACATTCGAGGTCACAAAAAAGCCCACAAAAACCCAGTTTGTAAAACCTCTTTGTAAAAATTAATGGGAAAAAAAATGTGCTCCACCATAACAAGGGAAAAACACACAGAATAAGAGGATGTGGCATCCAGGAAACAGAATACCCAGCAGAAAAGAAAGCCAAGGGAATCAAAGATGTTACTGGAAAAAACCCAGACAAAAGCTGTAGAAAGCACCCACCCCAGTTTACAAGATTGCAGGAGAGATTTTCTCAAGAAGATGGAGTGAATAGAATAAAGACTGTGAAAACAATTTTGAGATGAATTTTACTCAACAGGGGAAGAGTTTGGTGTTGAATCAGTGGCATATTTTTTTTTTAAACTGGGAAAAGGGCAAAAAAAAAAAAATCCAGAGAGAAAATGTTGGCTGGGAAATACAAGTTATCTCAGGTCAGATGAGTATAATGTTTCCAGCATCAAAATAATTTAATCACTGGATATTAATCTAATAAAATTATGCTATGACCATTTTTGGAGAGATGGGGAGTATAGGTAGTGATTAAAAAGTTAAATCCTGCCCTGGCTGGTGTGGCTCATCCCTTGGTTGGTGCATCGTCTTGTAAACTGAAAGGTCATAGATTCCATTCCCAGTCTGGGCGTTTGCTTAGGTGCAGGCTTGGTCCTAGACCGGGAGCATGTGAGAAGCAACTGAAGGATTTTTCTCTCCCTCTCTCTCTCTCCCTCCCTTCACCTCTTTCTAAAATCAATAAGCATGTCCTTGGGTGATGGGAAAAAAAAGTTAAATCCTCATCTACCATAACAAGAAGTCAATAGACAATTCCAGAAATTTAAGTATCATAGATGTAAGCAGCTTATGTAGCGAGATACACAGGTATATATCAAAAGAATCAGTTAAGTGACTAAAAGTAGTTGCCTCCGGGAAGTAGAAAATGAGGCGGGCGGAATGCCAGGACTGGGGCGCGGAGGTTGGCGGGGTGGGGGTGTGAGCGTGTGTGTGCGCGCGCGTGCGCGCACGCGCTCAATAAGCCTTCTAGGATTGCTTGACTCTGAACTAGGTGCAAATATAACTATGAAATTTAAAACAAAAACTAATTAAAAACTCTAAATGACAGAAAGGGGGAGGAGGAGGATAGGGAAAGGCAGAGAAAGGGGTGAGAGGGAATGAGAAAAAATACCACCATCTCGACTTCTGATGAGGAAATCAGACGAGGTCCGATTTTCAGAGACCACAGCTCAGCTGCACATGGTGCTTCTTCCAAAGGCTCCCCTCCCCAACTCCTTCCTGCCAAAGCCCCCTATAGCTACCAATGACTCAGGGGCACACGTAGGATAGATTGTGCTCCAAATCTCATACACACGACGGCCATCCTGGTAGCCCTTACAGGAAATGTGCAGATGTTCTCTCCCATTTGGAGGACCTGTTTTTGCCACGCCTCCCCCAGGACCACCTGACTATGTGGTCTCTGTCCTGGAGAGCACCTGCTAACCAGCACATGGTGAGGATGCTCCGAAGGTGCACTGGCAACCTCAGGTCTCGCCCTGTGGGTTGCATCCTGATTCTACAGGGAGGATAACATAGGGCCAGACCACCTATTCTTTTTCTGTCCTCCCCGGGGTACATACTTTCCTTGACTTTAGAGAGAGGGCAAGGGAGGGAGAGAGAGAGGGAGGGAGAACACAGGAGAGAGGGAGGGAGTGGTGGAGAGGGAGGGGGAGGGGAGGGAGGCAGAGGGAGAGAGGAACAACGACGTGAGAGAGACACTGATTGGTTGCCTCCCGCACGTGTACCACCACAACCCTCTAGTATAGGGGATGACATTCCAACCAACTGAGCCACCCGGCCAGAACCAGACCACCTATTCTCCAAGCACTCAGGAAGGGAAATTCAGACTCTTTCCAACAAAAGGCATTAGCAAATTTTTAAACCTTCAACTAGCCTGTAAGGTGAACATTTTATTTTATTGGGCTAATAGACACTTTCTAAAATACAGGCAACCTCATTTTATTACACTTTGTTTTTTGTTTTCTTATTCTCACCCAAGGATATGTTTAAGGACATTAGGGAGAGAGCTGGGGTTGGCGGGGTGGAGAAACATCAATTGGTTGCCTCCTGTACGCACCCCAACCAGGGATCGAACCCGCAACCTAGGTATGTACCCTGACTGGGAATCAACCCACCACCCTTTGGTACAGGGATGATGCTCCAGCCAACTGAGCCACCCGGCCAGGGCTTAGGACTCTTTGCTGTATTGGCCTTCACCAATACTGCGTTTTCATCAACGTTGAGGCAAGACCCTCCGCCAGCAAAAGAATTATGTCTTGCTGAAGGCCCAGACGATGGTTAGTGTATTTTAGCAATAAAGTATTTTGTAATTAAAGTATGTACACTGTTTTTGTAGACATAATACTATTGCACACTTAACAGACTGCAGTATACTAACACATAACTTTTATACGCACTGAGCTAAACCTGCAGTATCTCCAAGGTACAGCTGTACAAGTAAGGTTGAGCTTTTTTCTTTCATTTGCTCCTAAACTATTCATATTTCTTTTTCTGTGAACTGCTTGCTCAGGTCTTTACCCATCTTTCCACTGGGTTTTCTTTCCTTTTTCTAATTGACTTTAAAGCATCCTTATAAAGTAAGGAAATGAGTTAACTTCCAACCGGAATTACGCACCGGATTTTTCTAGTGGTACTTGGAGAGTCAATCCTACAATCGAGTGTGGGGAGAGTCCTCCTAGGGTCTCATGTGAGCACCTAAAAGCAGGGAGAGGGCAGTAGTGACAGTGGCCCTAACAGGTGGACATTCTGTAAGTGCTGGGAGTGTGCTGGACTCAGTGCCTCTCACACATCCCCTCATTCTGCCCCTTCCATCAACGGTGAGGAAGTTATCACTGGCATCCTCTTTCTACAGACAAAGAACAGGTCTAGAGAGGTCAAGTCATCCGCCCAGGGTCTCACAGCGAGTAAAGGGCAGAGCTACGATACAAACCCAGGCTGCCTGACCCCAGGACCCAGCCATCATCCACTCTGCCATATCATCTACCACGTGACTCCCAGAGCCTGGCACAGAGCAGGGACTGAGGGTCAAGCTGGTCACTCCAGACCGGGTGCATCTTGATGCCACCCTGGAGATGCAAGCCGCCCCTCTAGCGGGTGGGCAGGAGCTGACTGTCCCGTTCTCTGCTAGGTTCTCGGTGTCTAGGAAGGTCCCTGGCACAAAGTAGGTGCTCGGCAAGCGGTGGCTGCATGAACACATGAATGAATGTCTTCTCACTGGACCGTGAGCTCCTGGAGGGCAAGGACCGCGGCTGGTTCGTTCTCCCAGAGCCGGGCTCAGGGCCTGCCCAGGGCACTGATCAATCAAAGAACATGTGCTGAACAAAATTAATCCTCTCCACTGTTTGGGGTGACATTTTCCATAACCTTCAACTCTTAGTCTAGTCAGAGCCATGCCACCTACTCAGGAAGTGTTCAGTTTGACAGCGCTTCACACATCACGCTGGAAAGACCCATGTGAGAAAGTGAAAGTCCAGGTGCTAGGCCAGGAAGACAAGGGTGGCCTGCCCACTCCCAGGACAAGCAGCTGGCCCCCTTCCTCCACCTCTGCCCCACGGTTGTGGCTGCTAAAATTTCTCAGCTAGGACAGTAGCAGCATCCCAGAGCCCATGCAGTCACCTCACAGTTTCCTGAGTGTAGTCCTAGCTTTCTCCCTGCCTCAGCTCATCTGATCTTCAAAACCATCACATGCTGATATACTATTATCATCGCCCCTACATGAGGAAAGGCACGGAGGGGTTAAGTTGTTCAAGGCCGTCAACGGCAGAGCCAGGGTTCTGAGCCCCGGTAGACCACTGGGCTCTTTGCTCGGGGCCCCTCGAGCTCCCAGCCCCAGCTTTCCGCACTCTTCCCCAGGCCGGGGCCCCCAGCTCTCCCCCGCCCCCGCCCTCAGTGGGCTCTGCCTTCGTTCCTGCCTGTTGGCGTGGCGGGGACTGAGGTGTGAGCAGACTCCCCACGTGGCCGCCGCCTTCGGGAAAGGCGTTCTCTGTTCTGTACCCAGCACCGCGCAGCAGGCAACAGATTTCCTGAGGTCCCTCCAGACTAGAAGAGAGCTGTGCCCCAGAGGGCCCAGCGAGCATCTCTAAGTCCACCCTTTCCTGTCACCTTTCCTGTCTGTGCCTGGCCGAGGGGCCCAGCCTGTGTCCAGACAGCCTCATTTGCTGAGAGAACTAAAGACTGGCCACGGGGGAGCTGGGTTTCAGGACTGTCCCTTTGCACTGGTCTGAGGGCAGATGGCCAGGAAGATCCTTCTGCCAGTTCTATGACCTGTGCTTAAGAGCTTGAGATCTGGAGTCAGACATGGGTTCAAATACAGTCTGAGCAATGATGGACAAGTTATTCAGCCTCTCTGAGCCTAGGTTTCCTCATCTGTAAAACAGGGATGAATATCAGTATCCTTCTCCTATCACAGGGGGCTGGGACAACTGGTTGGTGCAACCCATCCCCTTTCCTAAACCCACGCAGCAGGCAGGAGCTAGCATTAAGGAAGTGGCCCTCGAAGAACCCTGAGGAGCACTCCCCGCCCTTGGTTCAAGCCCAGCATCCCCCACAAGATACGTCCCAAGTTCTAGTCTCCAGCCAAGCTCATCCGTGGAGGTAAGACGATGGATGAACCCTGAATCCCACCCTAGGATGCCCAAGCCCCCCAGGTTTGAGCCCCCCACTCCTCCCAGCCCCGGGTGGGCTCCCTGGCCTGGCAGGGCCTTTCAGAAGGGGAGTCCCTGCAAGAGGAGCCGTGAAAGGTGGAAGAGGCCCTCCCACCACCATGTTCCTCACCATCTGTGTTGCTGGTCACAGGTGGGCCCTCATCCATTAAGGGTGACACCGGGCCCTTCCTCCCCAGCCACCTGGGCAGCCCTTGCCCATTTTCCCTTCCTGCCTCTCTCCCTTGGCTGGCTGCAGGGCCAGGCTGAGCTCGCTCTTAATTAGCCTGACAAAATTCAGTCACCAGGGGAAGTCCTTGAAGTTGAGGATTTCAACAAAGCTAAACCACTAAATCCCGTGGCCGCCAGCCTGTCTTCGCAGCTTCCCTAGCTCTGCCAGAAATCGCACTTACTCACATGCACAAACCACAGCCCTGGCGGCCTCGGTGTCTCCCCCGATCTTGGGCCACCTTATCAGGGCAAGCCCAGCCCATCCTTTATCTGCCTGCCATCTCTCAGTGCCTCCATCCAGCCCCGTAAACGCTGGTAATAGACAAGGCTGCCCCGCTCCTGACATCACCGACTTCAAAGGCCACGGGTAGGCGGGGCCAGGCCGATCCGAATGCCTTGCTGAGTTAAGAGCGGCATGCTTGATGCTCCTGGGATGACCCTGTTGGCCTGGGGATCATTCCAGGGGCCCCGGAGTTTATCAATACATACACAGAGTCAGGAGAGGGCACAGGCTCTGGAGCCAAGCAGCCCCAGTTAAAGCCCCAGCTTGACCACTCAGTAACATGGTGCTCTCGGTGTCGTTTCTAACAAGTGGGGACAATGAAATGGGCCCCCCTAATCCTCCAAATGTCACGGGGACAGGCCTGATGTGGGGAAGACAGCTCCCTCCTACAGAGAGGTAGCGGCTTCTTGCGGCCCCTGAGAACCACCCTGACAGGACCTAGGGAGCAGTGAGACCTGAGTCTGCGGGGTGGCGCTGGCACAGAAGGAGCGGGGAAAGGAACCAGACCACGTGGCATCCGCAGGCTCCATTCCCAGCCCCCCACCTCCCACCCCAGGCCCATCAGAGCTCGGGCTCCGAACAAACCCCGTCGCCCTGTAGTGACAAGACTCTGTCCCCGAGGGGCCGGGAGTTGGTGTTTAATGCTTCAGAGTTTCAGTTTGGAAAGATGAGAAGAGTCCTGGACTGAGGCGGCAGTGACGGCTGCACAGCAACGTAAATTCACGTAATGCCACTGAACCGTACACCTCAGAACGGTTAAAACGGTCAGTTTATGTTATAAGTAGTTCACCGCGATTTTGGGGGGGTACGACTCAAAAGCGGAGAGGGTCGAGGGCAATAACAAGGTGCTTCCTAGCTCTTCCCGGGCTCGAACTAAAACCCAAGATTCCTACCTGCTGACAGAAGACATGAAGCCCAAACCGAGTGCTGGCCACCTCCCAGCAGCCCCGCTCTGGAGGCTGCCAGAGTGGACGCAGGCCGCAGGGTCTCGGGTTGGGGGGGCTGCCACGCCCACCGCCTCACCCCCAGAGCCCCTAGAGTCCAGCTCTGCCTGGTTCACACCCACAGACAGTGGCTACTCAGGACCTTCACCCCAGGCCCTCAATGCCAAGGAGTAAGCGCGGAAACGGGGAGAGGGAAACAGAATCCTCAGCTTTTCTCCCAAGCTCCACTGAGAAGAACCAAGACGCTTTTTGGGCCCACTGCCCAGAGACAAAATAGGAGATGAAAATATTTATTTGTTTCTAAGGCTCTTGCAATCCCAGGATGAAAAGCCCCCCTCCCTCCTTGGTTGTAACTTACTGAAGCTCGAGCTGCTTTCAAGTCAGGCCCTCCCCACAGGCAGCTGCCTGCTCGCTCGCTCAGGTCTGGGGGCAAAACGTTCCACCACCCCACTGGGGAGAAAAAGTGGGATCCCTGTCCCAACAGAAACCGAAACTATTAAATGAGAATTATCCCTTATTGGCATCGGGGAGTCATAAATAGCCCAGCCGCCCCAGTTGAATCACCAGAGCTAGCACTGTGTCAGCATTTCTATATAAACCAGGGTTTGCTAGGGGATTAGCTCACAGCCATAAAAAATTTGCTCCAGGCTGAAACTTGGCCTAAAGAAAATCTCAGCACGGGAGTAGATACTGAAAAGAAAGCCAGACAGACACCGCCCCCCAGCCTCCCAAGGACAAGGGTGCCTCTGACCAGGACCCCTTCTACCGGGGCCCGGTTGTCACCAGCATGTAAGGAGCCTGGTGATTTAAGACACCACTTGGGGTTGTCATAATTCAAAATTCGGTTCTTTTTTTTTTTTTTTTTCCTTTTTCAAGCCAAAAGAAGGGATACTTGCTGCTGTGAGGAGTTGCATAGGCCTGAGTGTGAGAGCATGTAATCCGAACTCTCTCCTTTCCCCACTGACAGCGAAATGGCAGGCAAGGGGAGATTTGTCTGGGCGGCGAACCCGTGCTCGCATTGGCTGCTTGTGGGCTGTTGGGACAATGGGTGCTATCTTTCGCTCCACAGGTAATGCTTGGAAAGTGAAGCCGGGAACCAAATATAGCACAAGGCTAGAATAACTCCACATATGACACAGGTGTAGTCGGCGGGGAAGTATGTTTTGTTTTTTTCTCATTGTGGACAGTTAGTCCTAAATCATCTATTTATAAAGGCTAGACCCCTCTGCACAGCATATACGTAGATGGCTTCCTGGTGGATTAAAGATTTAAATGAAAAAAAAACTATAAAAAATATTAGAAGAGAATTTAAGACAACGTGGATGTAAATTCAGCGTGGGGAGGTCTTCTTAAGTAAGTCATAAAAACTGGAGGCCATAAAGAAAGAGAGGTTTTACTATGTGGCAACACAGAGTTTTAAATTTTTAGGTAGCCAGTTTGTGTCATAGACAAAATTAAAAGAATAGAGAGAGAAAGAATTTGCAACACATATGGCAAAGGGTTTATAGGTTGTCTTAATAAAGGACTCCTGCAAATTAATAAGAAAAAGAAAAAACAGCACACAGAGAGAGAGAGAGGCCAAGGATAAGAAAAGGCAATTTAAAGAGGAGGGGATGTAAACTGCCAGCAAACAGTGATGCAGCCTTGCCAGTAGTTGGGGAAATACAAATGAAAGACACACATTTGATCCACCAAGTTGACAAAATTAAAAGAGTAATCCCCAGTGCCAGGGAGCAGGGGTGGGGGGGTGAGCCACCCATTCACTGCTAGGGTGTGATGAACGGCTACAATCTTTGGAAAAGACATGTAGCGGTATCTATGAAAATTTAAAATACCTGCAGCGTCACCCAGAAACACGTCCTGTCGGCCATACCTACAAGGATGTTTATTGCAGCAATGTTTGTTAGGGCAAAACGCTAAGATCAAAGTGAATGTCCATCAGGTAAAGTACTGAATCAATGGTATGACTAGGTCTATATCGTTGAATATAAGTTATGCCACTGTTGGGGGGAAAGAATAAGTAACAACACATCTTTACTAAGACAGAAAAAGGCCATGGTGGAGTTTTTCATTTTTAATTACTTATAAATTATAATGCATTCTCTTTACCATCTATGTGATGGTATAAATGAGTGTCTTTTCCTTTATTTCTCCTTTATATTACTTAACATTTTAAGTTATTCAGGCACGTCAGAAGGTTTGTATTTGCCTATGCCCCTTACTGATAGGGGTGGCCCTTCTCAGCACATTCACGGCAGAATGCAATACCACGATATGCTTTTAACCGGAAAGCAATGTGAAGATGTACAGTACTATGTTTAGTATGAGCTGATTTTTTTTAAAAGGAGAAAAAGGTTAAATCCCAACATACTGTATGTATATACATTTTTATATAAGTTTGTGCATGGAGAGAGATGTAGATGAAATTATCCCATACTGCTAACACTGATAATCTTGGGGGACAGGATTGAAGCGGGGACCCACAAGCTATTAACTTTTTCCTTATATACCTCTATATTGTTTGGGGTTTTTTCTTTATAGCCAACATATATTAGTTTCATAGTATTTTTAAGTAGAAAGTTTCTGACCACTCCAAAAGACAAAGTTCACTGACAAACGGGGGAAGTGATAACTCAACCTCAAGACACGCTTAATAAACTCAATGGTGTTCCTCATTAAGGCTACAGAGTGGCCAGAGAAGTGGCCTTGTACTCACAAAGTTCACAGCCAAGTCCGGCAGACAACACACATGCAAGCCCTCAGAGAACAACTGAGAAATCCACAGGGGTTCAGAGACTGGCAGAATTGGGGGCGCTCAGGGAAGGCTTCAGGGTGGAGGCTTCCAAGGCTTTGCAAATGGAAGGACTTGGATGAATGAAGGACTGGGGAAGTGCGAGACATAGCAACAGCATGAACCAAAGGTCCCTGGTTGTGCCTGAGTCTGGTAATAAGAGGCGGGGGTCTGGGAGAGGGGCTGGCACACGTAGGTGCTCAGTAGCACTTCCTAAGCTCTATGGGACACACGCCCTGCTCCTCAGAAGGTGGCACCGATAAACCAATTTGCACAGCCGCCCCAACGCTGCCTCTGTGAAGGACTGGTTTCATTTCCGGTCCAGTGACTGGTTCTCGGGGGAATGACTCACCGCCGGACTGCTCTCTGCCCAGAGGGCTGATCCAAAGGCTGGCTCTCAATTGTCAGGGAGCCTCACCAGGGAGCACAGGCCAGTGACGGAGGCTGGCACCTGGGGTCAGGGAGCAGCCTTCACACTGGGACCAACCCCGGTCAGTTCCCGGAGCCACCTCCACCTCGGGTCAACCCCACCCCAGGTCAACTCAGAAGCAGGCAGTCGACACTCTCTTCCTGGCTGGTGTCTAAGCAGCCTGGCCAGACTGCTGGTTCACGCTCCTCTGACCACAGCCTGGTCGGAGCGGTGCTCAGAGCACAAACGTCCAATTAATGTTCATTCCCAGAGCTGGTCTCTGCTGCCCAACTCCGACTTTCCGCCCTGGAGTCTGGCGGAGACACAATGCCGCCGAGGCCTAGGAGTGAAGGCCTGGATCTGAGGATTTCCAGGGTGATGAACACCACAGGGTGGGGAAGAGTAGGTTTACAGTTGTTAGTACACAAAATCCAGGGCTCGTTCTAGTATTATGACTTACTAATTATTGTATTACTTTCCATATGAACAACGGTAAGCCTACTTTTGTGCCACCCTGTATTTTGTTTGGAGAGACCAATAGAAAATAGGGACCCATACCAATATTCTTAGAAGTATTTGAATAGGGAAGAGGACCATTTGCAAATTCTTTTCATTATTTTCATTGCAGGCATAAACTGTTGGTCTATTGCATGTGATTTCTAAAGGAGGTATAAGAAACGAGAGCGGTTTAACCACGGCACAACCTTCGTCAAAAGGGTGTTTCAAGCCCAGGGCCATCTTGGTAGGGCGTTCGCTCCTTGGCTGCTCAGGAATAGCGAAACTGGCTCCGAAGAGCCGCATCCCTTCCTGCCGACCCTGTCTCTCAGCCCTCAGACCCTTCATGCCTGTCTGGGGAGAGGTAGACCTGCATGGCGTAGCTCACGTGACCTCCCGGGGAAACACGCCCCTCATCCATTTCCAGTCTGCAACTGGAGGTAGCCACTTGGTCCTGCTCCACCTTTACTGACTCGCTGTCCTCAGAGGGTGGGGAAGGGACAGGTATTATCTCCCAGGCACACAACTGGGCTCTTCCAACCCAATCCCTTATTAATTCCACCCAGCTCAGCACCTGGCCATTGAGCAGTCACTCAGCGTTAAGCCCATGCAAGGCCCTTGGAACCAGGGCAGGTGGGCTCTTGCCCTCATGGGCTCAGAGCTGGCGACCCCCAATCTGGGACCCACGGCTTCCCTTCCAGAACCCACAGGAAAGATGACACCTCCCTCCTTCTGGTACAATCACTGCTTCCCCCAGGACCGAAAAGGGCTGGCTCCCTAACTTTGTTTCAGAAGTCTTGGCTTTAAAAATCTTTGCTTTTTGCCCATGCTGTGTGGCTCCATTAGTTGAAGCATCATCGCATATACCAAAAGTTTGATGGTTTGATCCCAAGTCAAGGCGCATACAGGAGGCAACAGATTGATGCTTCTCTCCCACATTGATGCTTCTCTCTCTCTCTCTCTCTTCCTCTCTCTTCCTCTCTCTAAAATTCATAGATATATCCTCAGGTGAGCGTTAAAAAATCCTTTGCTTTTGTGTCTATGAGCTTTTCGTTTGGGCGGTGAACACGCAATGCCGAATACGCATGATGTACAACAGAGCTGTATGCTTAAAACTTATATAATCTTTTCAACCAAAGTAACCCCAACAAATTTTTTAAAAATTTAAAAAATCTTTGCTTTCTGCTCAGAGTAACTGTGCAGGTTCCTTCATTCACTCAACTAATATTTAGTGAGGGCTTTTTATTCGCCAGGCTGGGATCCACACGGTGAGAACACAGCAACGAATGAAATAAGCAAAATCCCTCCCCTCTTGGGGCTTAAATTTTAAAAGCAGGGCAAGCAGAAGAAAGACTAATTAATTAAAAAGTCATTTCCCCAAGCGCTATACGATAAAGTGGGCAGGCCCTGCCAGAGCGCGAGGGGGACGGGACGCAGGGCCGTCCTCTGCTCCTGCCCGCCTGCCTTTATCTCCTAGCTGAGTGGTGTTATTATGGTTCCCAAATGTTTGAGGTTCCAGCGAAGAGTTCATCTGTAATGGGATTATCTCTTGCCCTGTTTGCTTTCATTACAGTCTGACTCTCTCTGAGCATGAGAATCTAACCTTACCGAAAGCATATTTTGGTAATCTGATATAAACTAAATTTAAACTTTGACCTCCGACAATAAAACGCTACTTTCCCCCTCTGAAGACCTGAAGTTCAGATTAGCGGCCTGCCAGCTTCAGTTTCCGGGTTTCTGACTGATTTCTAATTAGATTCTAAGCATGACTCCGAAGGGTCAGAGCCAGGCCCAGGTCGACGGTGGGCGCTGGCCACTGGCCTGGGGCCCCTCGCCCGCCCCCTGTTGGTCAGGTGCCTCTCCCCGGCGTTCCTGAACCCTTGCCTCCCGCTCCTGGCTGGTGGTGTCACCGCACAGTACCCAGTCAATGCTGCAAGCGCAAAACGAGAAATCGCTGCCTTAAGACACGGTGCAAATGTGCTGTGACTCTCATTTTGCATGAAGTGCTTTAATCCTGGTATATCTAAAGGTTAAGTAGGAGCTTACTCCAATCTGCCCCCACGTCGTGTTCTAATTCCTATAGGTTATCTTATTTAGAAATGAAGGCCAGCAAAACCCACGCGGGGGCCATGTGCAGCCAGGCCTGCTCCTTGCGTCTGAGGCCGCTGTGGCCTCACTTGCCACCTGGCTCATCAGCCACTTTCTCTTTCTTAGAGCGTGACATTCACGTTGTTCAGGTTTGCTGAACACAAAATTAAAATAAGGCTTTTACCGCTTTTTTTTCTTTTTTTTTTGCTTTTTTTTTTTTAAAGAGAGAAATCAAGTAAGTTTCAGTCTGGGCCACAAACAGCAACTAAAAATTCAAATTCAGGGATGTCCCACATTAATAACTGTTCACCAAGGAAGCATTTCCTGTTTATACGTTGAGCTAATGAGAATCCATCACTCCTGTCAAATACACTGAACACCAAATTCAAATGTCAAACCAAATGTAAGAGGTCACACATTTCCTTTGCTAACTAAAAGTGTAATTCATAAATATTATTGCTACCAAACTCTCCATCTACAACATTTGTTTAGAAATATGCACATGTAATATAAATTGTGATTGAGTTAAATGGGTATATTATTTCCTGTTTTAAGGGCTAACAGCAGCATGAATTATGCTTTACAGCAAAGAAGGCTCAAGTCACAAGCAGTTCTGCCTGAGTACAGCCCCGTTTTACACCCCCAGATTGGTTTTTGCACGTTCATTCATAAATACTTTATATTACCCAGCCTTGCTGATAACTTTCACTTCAGCTGCCTTATAAAACAGCTCTTACAATTGAAAAGGTCAGCTAGATGGACATAAACTTTTAAAAATAAAGTGAGAAAACAAAAAAGATTTACGAAGCCAGGGTCTTCATTTACCTCTCTGAGCATATAATACCAGAGTCCAAATTAAATGGAAACTTTGCATCTGTGGCATGATTTAGTGCGAAGGGAATTGTTAGCACAGGAAGCAACAGTCCAGGTTTTTAACTTCCAAAATTAATACCAGGGAGTGGAGGAGCAAGCGGGGAAGCAACCTCTCGTTCCAGTTTTGTCTCCAAATAAATTCAACAAACATCCTTAGTTGCGTGCGTGCGTGTGTGTGTGTGTTTTCATCCTTAGCGGAGCACATGCTCATTGATTTTAGAGAGGGGAAGGAAGGGAGAGAGAGGGAGAGAAACATCAATGTGGTAGAGAAACATCGATGGGTTGCCTCTCGTATGCATCCGGACCTGGGATGGAACCTGTAACCTAGGCACGCCCCCGACCGGGATTCAAACCCGCAACCTTTCGGTTTATGGGACAATGCTCCAACCAACTGAGCCACGCATGCCGGGACAACAAACATCCTGAATTTTTTTTTAAATTAATATTTCTATTATTTTAGGAAAACAAAACTTATTCTAGCAAGGAAAACCAGGGATGCAGAACAAACGGAAATAGACTCGCACCTAAGAACCTGATAGAGAAATGTCCTCAAATAAAAGGATGGAAAAGAAAAGACCAGAAGCAAAGCTGACCCTCACCAGTCAGTTCTCTCTCAGCTCAGGAAAGTTTTACTCCCCACTCAACGAAAACTATTACCAATAACACCCCAACCCCCAAAACAAAAGTGAGCAAGCCAGCAAATAAACCCTCCCCTCTCTCTGGCCTATGTTGAGAGGTTTGTCCCCACAGGCAGGCTGGAGGACTTAGCCCTGAGTCTCGTCAGAGCCCCACTTCCCTATGTGCGAAGCCTCTGTGCTCCTTCCCCGGGGGCCAGGCCCCTGGGCTGAGGCGCGTGGAGGAGGGAGGTGGGTGCAATGCTCCTCAGAGGAGCCCTGAGTCATCACCGTTCCCCAGCCCTGCCCAAGAGAAGCCAGCCCAGCACCACTGTGCCAGACATTTTTGCAATGATTTTGCAATAAAGCCGAGTCTTTGATGTCACAGACTGGGAGAGAAGGATAAACTGGTTCCTCGCAGAGATAACCAAGATGACTCTCCAGCTTTTGAAGTCTGGTGAACAGTATTTCATAAACTCCAGCCTCGGGAGCAGATAAGAAACAGATACCACGGGTGCTCATAGCTGTGGACACTCTGCCCACTCAGCAGCAGGCAGGCAGGGGCCGCCCCTCACCTGGCCCCACGGTCCCCCCCCAAGTGTAGGCTGAATGGGCAGCTTTGGGTTCAGAACAGATGCTGCTGAAGAGCAGGTTTAAAGCATGAAGCTCTCATTAAATGTTTTAAATTAGGTTTCCAATAGTTTTTTCATAGCATTTTTCCATAATAACATAATAGTTATCTCATTGAGTATTTTAAAGACAGTATCTCTGTATCTGTTAGCTGTGGTTTAAAGTCTAGTGAAAGAAATGATTTTTTATTCCACACTTTTTATTAGGGTATAATTTACATAAAGTGAAAGGTTCAGGTCTAAAGCGTTCCGTTTGGTTTGGTGAACACATATGAAGACACAGAACATTTCTTTCACCCACAAAGCTCCCCACACTCTTCTCAATTTTCCACCCCCAGAATCAGCCACTAATCTGATACCTATCAGATTAGTTTTTCCTACATGTTAGTTTTTCCTACTCTAGAATTTTTTTATAAACGGCCCACAGCATGCACATTTTTTGTATCTAGCTTCATTCCCTCACCGTATTTTTGAGATTCATCCATAACTTTGTGTGTATTAGTGGTTCATTCCTTCACGTGCTCGGGATCCGTCGTGCACCCATTACCATGGTGTGTCTCTCTGGTGGTTCTTCAGTGATGGGCACCTGAGTTGCTCCCTAGTTTCAGAGCTTTACGAAGTCAGGCTGCTATTGACCATTCTCATGCAAGAATTTCACAAAATTTGTGAAAATACATTTTCAGTTCTCTCGGGTAAACACCTAATACTGGTCAGAGGATAACTGTATTTTTAACTTTCTAAGAACTTGCCAGTTTTCCGAAGTGGTTATACCACTTCGCCGGCAGCGCACGCACGTTCCGGTTCCTCCGCGGCCTCTCCCGGGTTTCCTGTTGTCAGTTTTTTCGCTTTACTGCTCCTACAGAATAACTTCCGGGGGAACTAGTAGTAATGCACTATAATTTGATTTGCATTTCCCTGATGCCTAAAGATATTGAATACTCTTGTTTACTGGCCATTTCTGTACCTTCTTTAGTGAAATTTCTATTCAAGTCGTTTAGTCCACTTTTAATCGGATTGCTTGTCTTTTTATTAGAGTTGCAGGAGTTTTTATGTTTTTCATGTGAGTCCCGTCAGACATGTGTTAGCAATAGGTTAACATGTGTTAGCCTATTCATTTTCTTAAGTGTCTTTTGATGAGCATAAATTTTTAATTTTCATGAAATCCAATTTATCAAGTTTTGTTTTTATGGCCCATGCTCTCTGTGACCTCTCCCAGAAATCTTTGCCTACTCCAAGGTTGAAAAAATAGTCTATGTTTTTCTAGTAATTTTATTTCTTTAGCTTTTATATTTAGGTCAACGACCCATACTGAATTGATTTTTATATATGGTTAGAGGTAGGAGTCAAGGTTTTTGGGGTTTTTTTAAAAATAGATATTCAATTGTTCCCATACCATTTGTTGAAGAGATTTTCTTTCCCTATTTAATTTCCTTGACACTCTGTCAAAAATCATTGGATCATGTTTCTGTGGGTCTATGTACAGACTCCATTCTCCTCCGTTAATCTATTCACCCATCCTTTCATCAGTCCCACACCGTCTTGACTACTGTAGCTATGTAGTCACTCTTGTAATAAAGTGGGGGAAGTCTCCAAAATTTGTTCTACTTTTCAATATTGTTTTGGTTATTCTAGGCCCTTTGCTTTCCCATATAAATTTTAAAATAATTTTGTCAAAGAAAAAAAATTTGCTGGGCTTTCAAATGAGCTTGATCAATTTAGGAGAATTGACACTTTAATAATATTGAGACTACAGATGCACAAATATAGTATATCTTTTCATTTATTTAGATCTTCTTAAATTTCTGTTGGCAATGTTTTATAGTTCAGTCTTACATGTCTTTCATTAAATTTATTCCTAAATATTTAATTTTTATGTCATAATAAATGTTATTTAAAATTTTTCATTGTTGATTGTTTGTTCTTAGTATATGGAATCATAACTTTGGTAAATCCTCCAAAACTGCAAAATAAATAATTATTTCTACTCATTTAAAAAAAATTTCCTTAGGAGTTGCCTTGTACAAACTCATGTCACCTGTAAGTAAAGACAATTTGATTTCTTCCTTTCCAATCTATATGTCCTTTATTTATTTTTATTATATTATTGCCTTATCTAAAATTTCCTGTAAAATGTTAAGTAAAAGGAGTGAGAGAAATATCCTCACTTTATCTCAAGTCTCTGGAGGAAAGCATTCCGTCACCAATAAGCATATTATCTATAGGTTTCTTTGTAGGTGCTATTTGTCAGGATGAGCAAGGCTTCTTCTCTTCTTAGTTCACTGAGTTTTTATCATGAATGGGTGTTGAAATCTGTCCACTGCTTTTTCCGCTTTAGTTAATGTGGTGAATTATATTGATTGGTTTTTTAATAGCATATCAACTTTACTGGGGTAAACTCTTCCCTTTTCTCTATATTGCTGATTTGGTTTGCTAATATTTTCTTAGGGATTTTTATACCACTGTTAATGAGGGACTCCAATGTGTACTTTCATGATAATGTCCTTTCCTGGTTTTGGTGGTGAAGTCACGCTGGACCCAGAAAACGAGCTGGCGCATGCTCCCTAATAGTCTATTTTCTGAAAGGGTTTGCATAGACTTGATATTATTTCTTCCTTAAAGATTTGAAAGAATTCACCAGAAAAAAGGAAAATATCTGTGCCTGGGGTTTTGTTTGTGGGAAGTTTTTAATTACAAATTTAATTTCTTTAAGGACCATAGGGTTTAGATTTCTATTTCTTATGGTGTCAGTTTTGTAAGTTATGGTTTTAAATTTGCCCTTTTCATCTTAATCACTGAATTTATTGGCATAAATTTGTTCATAATAGCACCTCATTGTCCTTTTGATATCTTTAGTGATGTCCCTTTTTTTATTCCTGATATTAATAATTTATATCTTTTCTTTTTCCTTTTATAATTTTATTTTGTGGTTAAAAATATGTAACATAAAATTTACCTTCTTAACCATTTATAAGCCTACAAATCAATATACTATCTATATCCACATTGTTGTGAATCTCTGTAACTTTGCAACCTGAAACTCTATACCCATTAAACAATAAACTTTCTTTCTTGTTTTATGAATCTTTTCAACAAACCAGCTTCAGACTTTACTGATACTCTCTATTCTTTTTCTGTTTCATCGATTCCCATTCTTTTTGGGGTTTAATTAGCTCATCTCTTTTGGCCTTTGAAGGTGGAAATAAAGAATACTGACCTCATAGCTTTCTTATTTTGTAATATAAGTATTTAAAGTTATATGTTTTCCTTTAAAATGTGCATTTCCACCTATTTTTGTCATGTTTTTGTTAGAAAATATTTTAAAATTATGATAATTTCCCTTGTGATTTTTCTCTTTAACTCACGAGTTATTTAGTTAGGTGTTATTTAATTTCCAAATATTTGAGGAATTTTGTAGGTATCTTGTCAATGAGCTCTACTTTAATTCCATTCTGTTCAGAGAACATACTTAAAAATTCAACCCTTAGAAAGCCTAAGGAATTCATTTTGACTCATTTTATGGTCCCATTTATGGTCCACGTTAAGGAATGTTCCGTGTGCCCTTGAGAGATATGTATATTTTGCTTTGGTTGGGTAGAGTGTTCTATAAATAGCAATTAGATCAGGTTATTGGCAGTGCTGTTCAAATCTTCCACATACTCACTAATCTTTCAATTGATCAGTTACTGAGAAAAGGACCTTAAATTCTGCAGTTACAATTTAGCTTTAGTTCTGTCAATTTTTGTTTCATGTGTTTTGGAGCATTGTTATTAGGTACAAAGAAATTTTAGATTTTTGTGTCTTCTTGATTAATTAACCCTTCATGTTACTATAAAATGCCCCTTTTATCTTTTTACCATCTTGAAGTCTACTCATTCTGATATCAGCATAGCTTCAACTGTTTCCTTATGTGTAGTGTTTGCATGGTATATTTTCCCAACCTTTTACTTTCAACCTGTTTGTGATTTTAGGTTTATAGTGTATTTATTATAAACCCCATATAGTTGTATCTTACACTTTTATTCAGTCTGGCAATCTCTGCCCTTTAATTGGAAAGTTGATCCATTTACATTTAATTTAATTATTTATATATTTTGACTTTAAGCACCCCAAAGTTGGGTTTTATTATTATTCACTCTTATGCCTTTTGTTTTTCTGTTAGTCCTAAACTGAATTTTTGGTATAAAACAAATATTTTTAGTATTTCATTTAATCTCCTCTATTTAAATTTTGGATATGCATGTTTGTATTATTTTTTAGTAATTTCTCTAGAGATCACATTTACCTTTAATTATTCACAATTAATGTTCAAAAATGTATAACCCATGAACAATTTATGAACTTAATGACAGTACATTTCCCATCCTTTGTGCTCTTGTTGCCATAAGTTTTAGTTCTAAAACACTATAAACCTCCATGTTCCTTTGTTATTATTTTTACTTTAAATGACCGATTATCTTTAAAGAGCTTTAAAGGTGCTTTTGATTTATAGACTTGCTCATTCTTTCTGGTGTTCTTCAGGCATAAAAGTCCTTCATGTAGGACCAGGTTTCCATCTGAAACTTTTTTTTTTTTTTTTTTTTTTTGCCTATAGAACTCCTTTTAGCATTTCCTTATCTCCTGGAGATTGATTCATTCAGCTTTTGTCTGCATGAAAATGTCTTTCTTTCATCTTTATTTTGGAAGTATATTTTCACTGGCTATAGAATTCTAGGATGGCGGGGGTGGGGGTTGGTTTGTTTTCCTAATCTGTACACCAAGGATGACATTCCATTGTCTTCTGATCATTATGATTTCTGAGGAGAAGTCAACTGTCATTCTTATCATTTGTTCCTCTGTGTAATTTTTCTTTTCTCTCTGGTTGCTTTCAAGTTTGTTTGTTTGTTTTAAATCCTTTATTTTTTGTATCTATTAGCAATTTGGTGATGATACTGTTTGTGGTTCCCTAGGTTTCTTGAACCTGTGGTTGTTTCTTGTTTGTTTGTTTCTTTCTTTTGCTTTTATTCATTTTGGAAAATGTTTGGTCCCTATCTCTTCAAATATTATTTCTGCCTGTTTCTCTCCCGTCTTCTTATAGAACTCCAATTACATGTGTGTTAGACCTTTTAGTGTTGTCCCATAGATCTCAGATCATCTATTTCATTTTTCATTTCTTTATTCTCTCTTTGTTTCAGTTTGGGTAATTTCTAATGATATGTCTTTAAGTTTATTGATTTTTTTCCCTTGTTGTGTCCAATCTCTGGATAAGTCCATTAACAGAGTTTTGCATGCATAACATCCTCTTTTTCAGTTGTAGTATTTTCTGTAAGACCCTTTTTTATAGTTTCCATACTCTGCTGAACTCCATCTATTCACACATGCTGCCCATTTTTTTTGCTTGATCCTTTGAGATATTCATCACAGTGATTTTACAATTCCTGTCTGATAATTCCAACATTTGAGCCAACTGTGATCCAGTTCTATTGATTATTTTATCTTCGGACAAGTAGTCATGTCACTGTTTGTGGTGTGTATGTATCTTATGTTTATATTGAATGCCATACATTGTGTGCAAAATATAGTATATACTAAAGTAAACAGTCCCAAAAACAGAGAATTCTCTTTTTCTATCAGACTCTAAATGTGGAAAGTTGAGTTCGAATCTAGCCTGTACTTGAGCTGGATTTTAACATTGTTATTGCTTTACTTATATTCTGTGTAGTACATGCTTCAAATTTTCTTAGTGGTAGAATGTCATTTTTCCGTACTTAGAGAGAAGCCCAGCATAATAGAAAACTTCTCTGAATTGTCCTAGACCACCTACAACCTCAGAGAGCTCTGCCCTACAGAAGAGGGTGCTCTCTGCATTCCTGCCCTTCTCCTGGTGGTACACTGCTGCCCAGTGCTCAAGACAAAGCCCAATATTCAGGAGAATTTATTTAGGCTGCTCTACGTACCTGTGCCTCAGGCAGAATCACTCTCAGCTCTCTTGCTTTTCCTCCAGTAGCAGATGACCACTGTCTCATTCTCAGTACAGAATCCAGAGCTCGGACAGGTTTCCGGTTCCTACCCAGCAGCAGATGCCCCCTATTTCCCCATGTATTGTCCACAAGGGCTTCTTAGCCTAAGAGGGTTTCTCCTGGTTCTTCTGTTCTAGCGTCAATGCTAGGAAGGCCTTGTGAACCTCTACCTCAGGGCTGGGGCTCTCTCAGCACTTCCACCCCCCGTCCCCCAGTGGCAGATAATCACTGCCTCTTACACTTGAAAGGTCAGGAGCGTGGGAGGGTTTTTATTGGTTCTCATGCTTTAACTACAGACTCAGACAGGTTCTACATACCTGTACCAGAGATTTCTCTATTCTCCTGCCCTGTCCCCACTCTTCCTTGTGGGCTCTCGGCGGAGGCCCGTGGGCAAAAGTGAGCAACTGAACACCTCGTGTGTCTTGGGCCCCAAGAATTCTGAACTGTTATGCTGGCCCATAGTTGGCTGTTAGAAATTCATTGCGATTTCAGCTGTTTTATTTTTACTTGCTTCTATGATGGCTACCTCTTCCTCCTGCCACCGGGCTCAAGGTGAAAACAGTCCTGTGCCCTAACTGTCCTTAAAGGGGCCGTCATTCTGGATTTTAATGCATTAGGTTCTCTTGTATTCTGAGCATGCTGACAGACTTTAAAATATGTGATTTTACTTTTAGACACAACTTCACTTTTTTTGCACTTAATTCTTTTCTAATGAAATTGAAATGAAATCTGATCCTTCTTCCTTGGTTCTATTGCTCCTTGCACATAGAATAATGAGGTAAGAAGTGTGTGCACAATCAATGAAAGAATGATTAGAATAATTACAACAACAAATATTTGTTGGCACACAGCAGGTAAGGCAGGTAGTGTTTTATACATGCCTGATTTCATTTAGCACGACTCAGTGAACTAGATAAGGTTTTCCAGATGAGAAAATTCATGCTCAGAGAAGTGAAATAATTTGCCCAAGGCCACATAGCTAATAACTGGAGAAACCAGGACTTGAATCCAAGCAGTCTAGATTCTAGACCTATAATCTTAACCTCTGTGTTACAAAGGAGTGAGTGAGGGGTCCAATGTTTACTTACACTAAATTTTCTTTCACGGGTGACCTGACATCCGAGTGCTGACTAATTCGTTTAGCTCTCCTTGCATCCGGTGCCAGGGCAACACACACTGTTTTCCACGAATCTTCTACAAGGAAGTATCGCACCCAGACTGCATCTCGCCGCAGCGCCCTCACATCATCCCACCGCCTGCAGGAGGATCCTCCTTCCAGTCCACCCAACCGACATAGTGGGTTGAGGGCCAAGACTGGATGGAGACTGCAGAGTGTGGGAGTGGAGCAGGGTCCCAGAGCAGGACTAACCTGCCGGTCAGTGCTTGGGGAGAACACAGAGAGCATCGGACCGCACGGAGCCAGCCCCTGAGAGCTGGAGGCCTCCGCAAGCAGCCCGACTCCAGGCGGAGCGGGGAGCCATGGTGCACTCTGGGTCAGCAACTAATGACTCTGAAGGACAAACCCAGGATCTCGAGGAAATGAAAGGGAAAATTCATGTAACTACATTCATAATTCAGCAGCATAACTTCCCAGACAAGCCGTCTAGAATATAGCTCGCTCTTCTTGAAACAATCTCTTGGCTGTTCAAAGGAAGACTTTCCTGAGTCACTTTAAAAACTAGATACATTGCCATTAGAGGGGAAAAGATCAAAAGCACCTTAATCTCCTCTATCAGCGGGGCCAGCCACTTACCAAGCCTAAGAATGTTCCCCATGTGCTGCTTCCTGAGCCTGCCTGCCAGTCCCTGGGACTGGTAGCCTGGATCTTGGAAAGTAGAAATATGGTTTTACTTATGCAGGTCTCTATCTCTCAGAGATGCATGGAATGATAACACAATGGCCCAATCATCTCCCATCCCAATGGCTGCAAAGGGTAATTCAAAATTCATAATTGGAATACCTGTGGTTGCTTTCTTTAAAAGGGGGATCAAAACACTGAAATCCATCCAGGAGAACTGCTTGTGTAACCTGAGAAAGGGAAGCATTCAGTAACAGGGCATGCGCAAGGCACTTGCCCTCATGTTCTTAAGAAAGATTCCCTTAGCATTCTTCAAGGAGACATGGGCCCCATGGCTCCAAGCACTTGGGGAGGCATCACTTGTACAAGAGGCTGGTATTATACAGGCTTACCTGCTCTAGGGTCTCCCTTACACACTAGGCTGCTACAAATTAAGGTTGCATTAATAGAAGCATGCTTCCAGGAACTAGGGAGGTGAGACCCTTCTTGCTTCTGTATAGCTAACTGGGACAGGGTGTATTGCCTTCCGAGCCCTTGCATTTTAAGGTGGACTTTGCCCAGACAGAGCGAGTTAACTGGACGGTGCTCAGGATGAGGGGAATTCTGGGACCCGGACATACGAAATGGTTACGGGTTGGACAAATTCAGCCTTTTTGTGTTTTTATTTCTGCTGATGATGATCAGCACTTACCTTACTCACTCTATACTCTGGTCTCACATGTACCAATCGATCCTTCTCCCTCAACTAAACTGTGAGCGCCTGAGGGCACAGATGACGGGTGGCTAACACACAGTACCTGGCATGCTCAAGAAATACTTGATGAATGAATGAATGAGCGAATGAATGGACAAACAAAAAGGCAGCTGCAGGAGGATGGGTTCCCAGATGCCAGTATCTGCCCATCCCATCCTTCCATGGAATGAAGGGATGACCCTGGCCTGCTTCTCAGGGAGACGCCGGGGCTGAGGAATCGGCTCCTACAGAGTCTGTAAGCAAGCTGGGCTCCCGCCCTAGGAAGCCTGATAAGGAACACCGCGCCCGAGGAAGCCAAAGACAGGGACTGACGTGGGGTCAGGGAGCCGGGGGCTGTCAGACAAACCGCTTGGCCCTCCTGTCCTCCTGTTTCCTTTTGTTGTGAAATGGCTAAAATCTCAGCTAACCCACAGGTGTTGCTGGGAGAGTCGAGTGAGATGCCACTAGTAAGGGCCGCGTTAAAACCTGCGGAGCGCCCTAGGCAGGTAAGGACAGTGGACAGGGATAATAATGGACACAGATGGCAATCTAGGAGGAGGGGGGAGTCTGGCTAAGACATGCACTGGGAGGGTGCAGGGAAGAGCTCTGGCTCTGACTGGGCCCGGGGTGCTCGAACCCTTCACTTGTGGGCAGTCAATCAGGGCATCTGGGCTGACTCTGAAGCCAGCCAGAGTGCTGGCAGTGAAGTGGTGGGTGGGGGTTAGAGGGGGTACCTGCACAGGGGTGGAAGGGCCCTGTGCCACACAAAAGGATAGAGTTCGTCACTGCTGCTCTATGGTTATCTGTAGAACACTGGAAACACACCCAGCCCCTTATAACTGCGTTCCCCTCTTGCTTCAGCCACTAGGAGGTTCAGAGTCTAATTTGCAGCCCACCCTCATAAATGCAATGAACCCGTGCCCCCCCCCTTTTTACACCTCTCCTGTTAGACCGTAAGCTCCAGGGGAGCAGGACCCCTGCTGTTTTGTTTCCTGCTATCTCCACAGAGCCAGGCACATGGTTGAGACTCAATAAACACTTGCCGAATGACAGACCACACCCTTGTTTTCGTGCCTCTCTTTTCCCTTTGCCCCAGTTTCTTCCATTATTGGATGTCTGTTCCACTGTAGCATCTGTATGTCTGAAACCACCTCAGTGCCTCTTTTGTATAAGGTGGGGTATGAATAAATGCCTAAGAAAAAGAGGCCATAACAAATAGAGCATCCACGGATGCATCAGTCATTCGAGCAGCTTATATAACACCACGGCTCCACTGGCCTTTCCCGCCCCCATCCAGAGGCAGGCCAGGCGGGAGGAGGCGCAGAAGAGGCCTTGTCTGAATTTTAGCTTGTCCTTAGGAGGCCCTCCCACCAGGCTGCTCCAGAGATTATGTTACCTCCAGACCCAGCCGAAAGGTTGCCTAGCAACACTCATCAGCCTTCTCACCTCTAAATCCCTCATTTGTGTCTTACATGCACACGGTGCGGTGTTAGCGTGACCCTGAGCACTGCCTTCCTCCCACAACTCTCCACCTACAGCGGCCCGACCTGCCTGCATTACCAGCAGCCCCCACCCCTGCGCCTGGCCCGTGACTCCAGCCTGGGCCCGTGTGTTCCTGCTGAACACAGAGGAGACAGTCAGGCTGAGCCTGGGGCCCCAGAGCCACCACGTCTGATCGGCATATGTCGGAAAGGAGCAAGGAGGAGCGGAAAGACAGCTGAAAGCCCACATATGTCCGGCCAATGCAGACCCCGTCACCCCTGGGGCCGCCTCCTTTGAGAGTTTCTGCTCTCAGGCAAACACTTTATTTTTCATCCAGAAGAGTCAAAAACATGCAAATGTGTAAATAAATGAAGTGTTGCTTAAGATCACGTCTAAACAGTGAGCAAAAATAAATATCCTTACTCTACGGCAAGACAGCATGCGATATCCATCTGGGGAACCAGGAGAACAAGAAGCGATTTTGGGGGGGCAATAGCTCATGGGACCCAAATTTTATCTGTGGCTTTCCAGCCACCACGGGAGAAAGCAAAAACGCCAAACTCACAGCCTCCCAAAGACGGGCCAGAGCCGACGCGGACTCTCACTCCTTCCTTCTGACCCTGGGAAAACTTGCCAGGCAACCTCCTCGCTGTCGTGAGAGCAGATTTCGCCGTGACTGCTCTGGCTGCTCCTCCAGCACCTGTCCACGACACGGGCGTCCACAGGAGGACACTGCTCTGCCCCATTTTACTCAGAGTCTGCCTCGCGTTCTTGCCTTGGGTCTAAAACCAGGTGCCACCTGGCCTTTGCCTCTCAGCCAAAAGTTAAAACATGAAATGTTACCTACATAAAAAAAGCACATGAGCAATTTAATCTATGGTGAAATATATATATATATATAAATTTTTAAAAGATTTTTTTTTATTTATTTTAAGAGAGGGGGAGGGAAGGGGAAGGAGAGGGAGAGAAACATCAATGTGTGGTTGCCTCTCGTGTGCCCCCTACTGGGGGCCTGGCCTGCCACCCGGGCATGTGCCCTGGACTGGGAATTGAACTGGCGACCCCTTGGTTCACAGGCTGGGGCTCAATCCACTGAGCCACACCAGCCGGGGCCGATGAAAGATATTTTCGATAGTGAAATGAAGACCAGACAAAGGGAAAGGGCCCAGTCAAGGCTTTGTCACTGTGCTGGCCAACAGGCTAGCCAGCAGGTCTGCTTAAGTTTAAGTGTAAAAGCTAAGTGTATGAAGTTAAATGGAAAAGGAGGACAAATTTAGCCCTTCAGTGGCACGAGCCACATTTCAAGAGCTCAGCAGGCACACATGGCTAGTGGCCACTGTGTCAGCTCGGATATTAAAGAACACCTCCACCACTGCAGGAAGTTCTACAGGGCAGCACTGCTCTGGACCGCTCCAGGGGCGGGCCGTGGTCACAGCAGTCTGTCCCCAGCAGGGTGGACTCTGTCGACAGGCTCTGCTGGATGCCCCCATGTGCCTGGTAGCCACTTCTAAGCTAAGCCCTGAGTCTCCAGGCTTGGGGGAAAACCAAACCAAACTGAAAAAAGCCTACGTTCAAGGCCCAAATGCTCCTGGGGGTTTTCCTGGCACGTCTAACCCCCCACCCCAGCGCAGGGTCTCAACCGGAAACATCCCATCATAAGTTTCCCTGTGGCCCAACTCTCAAGCCATATTCTTGCACTCCTCCGGGGGGGCAGTGAGTGGAATGGTGACTCCCCAAAAGGTATGTCCGCCTGGAACCTGTGAGAGTGAACTTATTTGGAAAAAGGGTCTTTGCGGATGTAATTAAGTTAAAGAGCTCAAGAAGAGGTCGTCCTGGCTTATGCGGGTTGGCCCTAAATCCAATGACAAGTGTCTTTATAAGCAGGAAAGATACAGACAGGAGAAGGCCACATAACGACGGAAGCAGAGACCGGACTGGGAAGTAAACGCAAGGGGACAATGGCAGCTTATGATTGGACAGGTTTCTTCTTCAAGGGGAGACGCATTCAGCATCTATGTTGGGCCTGTGACGCCCAGCTTGGACCCACGGGTTCCTTTGAGCATGAGCACTGAGGAGGCAAGCAGGCTGGGCTTCGAGGCTCCTCCCCGCCCCCCATGTCTGATCTGGACCTGCCAGAAAGAAACACCTGCTGGTGGTGACAGAGAGAATGATGGGGGACAGTGAGGCCTTCTCAGGACTCCTCAAACGGTGACCCAGAGATGGCTGTGGTGCCCCTCCCACTCTCCAACCCTTGTCTGCTCAGAGGCCCCTCCCCACACACCACACTAGGCCAGGCCGCACTCTGGTCCTCCTCTTCTCTCCTGCTGGTCTCACTCCCACTCTTGCACAAGGCTCCCCTCACACCCCGCCCCCTCGGGAAGCCTCCTCCAGCCACCGCGTCTCAGCCCGACAGCCACAGGCCACGGCAGAAGGGGCCCTGGGGTCTGGGTCCGGCTCCCCTCACTGTGAGACCCTGTCGGTCTCCGTACCTCTCTGGGCGGCAGAATGTCCATCTGCAGCAGGATGGAGGCCCGCCTGCTGCCACGATTTCCCGCTCTCACGCAACACGCTCACCAATTTGTCCCATTATTCACCTTTTTGGCCTGGCGTGCAATAAATGTTAAATAATAGCAATAATATTAATTGTGATCATAAAAACTAACATTTATTGAGCTGGACAGGATACTGAATGATTTACATACATGATCACATTTAATCAATAGTTTTGGATGCATGAATAGGATAAGGGAGAGGAGGGGAGGAGAGAGGCTGCATTCTAACGAGTACTAGAGTCATGAAGGCAGAACCCTAGTTCTCTGGCCGCACCCAGCACTGAGTTTAACTTAGCGCCAGGGGCTGAGAAAACGTGGGACTAGACACCGAAGGATTAACAGGAAGGAGACCAGACTTAGGAGACCGCTCACATCTGAACGGGGCACCCCCATTCGTGGTCCATCCACCCCCGGCCCCTCCTCCGGACTGTAGGAGCTTCTCTGTCCGTGGATCCTTCCAGATGCTGACCTAATGCACATCTGACCTTTCTCCCCAGCCCGCTGGCCTGAGCAGTCTGCAGCCAAAGTCCACGGGTAGTCAGATGGAACCATAAACCAATAGGATTAACCCTCATGTCAATACTTGCTAGTTGTCAGGGATCCTCTCAGTGGCCTGAGAGCCCTCTGAAATGACCCATTCCCTGACACCTTGGCCTGCTCCCCTGGGCCCCCACTTTACACCTTCACTTGTTTATCTCGAGTAACCTGAGCTCGGCGGGCCTCGGAGAGGCCTGTGAGCCCCGCCAGGGCCGGGAGAGGCCTTGCTACTCCGCCAAGAAGGGGCCTCACTCGCCTTACCCTGTCACTCGGGCACTGCGGCACCGAGCTGGCTCCCCAGGGGGCTCAGCTGGCCGGCTCCACGGGCACCACGTAAACTCTGAGAGGTCCTAGGAACTCTTATCACAGTCGAGCCCTCAGGAACTTGCTGAATGTAAAGCACTTGCTTTGCCTCTCTTGCAGGAACCCGGGACTGGCGACCGAGCGCCGGGCGCACCTCACAGAGCCAGAAGAAAGGCGCCTCGTGCTATTAGCTCCAATAAGGAAACATTATAATACTGGGGAGACTGAATTTTCTGCAGACTTGTTTAACTTGGTGATTTCTGAACACTTGGCGCTGGCAGTCATGGGGGAGTGGGCTGCCGGCCGGCCATTTATCAGCCGCTTCCCGAGAATATTCGCAGGCTTATTAAATCAGCGTGAGTCACTCTCCTGCCTTCCCTGCAAACATTAATCATGAATCACCCAAACCCAAGGAAAGCCTGTGAGTCAATAGTTTCTTCAGGGCCTAAAGGGTCTAGAGAGCTGGGGGAGGGAGTTGTTAACCCAGGGTCACCCCCCAGCCAATGAGTGGCGCTTCCCAGGAAGGCAAGGGACAGAGAGAACCACCAGGTGGAACACAGGCACGGCAGGTGTGGGCCCATCCACACACTCACAGGCTCATGGTTCAGTCCTGCTGGGCGCCAGGCACGCTGCCACACCCCGAGCAGTCAGCAGGGGGCAGGCCTGGCCCTGGGTCTGCCCTCACAGAGCTTATGATCTAGAAGTTTCTGGAGTGATTGGGTCCCTGTTTCTCTGTCTTAGCTGAGATAATCTGGGCAAGTCAGCTAACCTCTCTGAACCTCAGTTTCCCCATTTTAATGCCTGCTCACAGAGCTGTCTGTGAACCTTTGCGGGAAGAAGGGGAGGGATCCGGGACATCCCACTGAAAGCAGGAGTCCTCTGCCAATCCCAACCGACCCTCCCTGTTGTGCACAGGCAGCCTGAGTCTGGCCCCCAGGCTCAGTCCCTGGGGACAGTGTGTGGCCCACCTGAGGCTCTGGCTGGAGAGGGCAGCTGGTCCTGCGTACCCCCCACCAACCCCTGGGGCCTCGGCACTAGTTTCAGGTCATTCTTCCGTTCTCCCTGGCAATTCACAGCAACACCGCTTTCTCTGTAGCCCCTCTTCTCCAGTCTTCTGGCCAGTGGGTCCTGGCCACACTTTGAGCCTCCAGGCCCTCCGCCCCCCAAAGAGACTGGCTGCGGTGAGCAGCCTCACCCCGTGGCTCGTCCCTGCCGTCCCGGTCACTCTCCCACAGACCCCAGTCCAAAGACTCTTCCGAGGGGCCAAAGAGCATCCCCCTTAATGCTGATGCTGGACTCTCCCGCTTCCCCAACAAACATCTCTCCTGGCCTCTCGGTGTTCAGTCCCAGGCTGCGAATGTCACCTGCAGGGCAAAGGCTGTGCACTGCCCAGCTGGGACGGAGTGACGAGGTAGCCCCGGGTCCAGTGCAGGCATTGAGCCCACATTGCTGGTCAACATTCCCGAAACCCTTCGCAGGCCAGGTCACGCCTCCAGGCCTCCGGACGATCCCACGAGGCGCAGACGGCTCACCCCCACCTCAGGGCTCACGGGGCCTGGAAGAATGGGGTGGGGGCCCCGAGGCCGCTGTGCCGTGGGTAAGGCAGGTGGGGGAGGGGTGTAAACCTAGGCTGGAAGGAAATGAAGGGGCAGGACCAAGGGGCGGGGGCGCTGCAGCGTAGACCAGAGAGAGGCCCTGGAGGCTACGAGGAGCACGGCAGTGCTCCGGAGGCCTCGTCCCCCCCCACGGCCCCGGGCTGGCCCCCGCCTGGGCAAGTGGCTCTGTACACAGTAGGCTCAGGCGGCCTCACTCGGGCCTCCTCGCCTAGCAGCCCCAACCCCAGGGCGGTAAACTCTGTGTAAGCCCAGTACACCCTGGGGTGGGGACAGAGCTGCCCTCGTTGACGGGGGGTCCCCTTTCTGGCCACCAAAGCACGGTGTAAAAACCTCACCCTAGAGGGAGCAGCAAAACAGTCGTGGTGGTGACGGTGTTTGGGTGACAGCACCACAGATAACTTCCTCTTTCTACTTTGGTCTGGTTCCTACATCTTAAATGTTACTTAATTTTAAAATGGGATTTAAAAAGAGCAAAGGTCAACGGTGGAGGCAGCGGTGGAAAAGGAGGAAGAGAAAAAAGAGGGAAAACAAGAAAGTGAGGAGCCCGGGCATGAGGTCACTCAACTCCTGGTGGACCGCGTGCAGACCCACCTTCCCCGTGAAGGGGACAGTGACGTTGCTGACCAGCACAGTGCCGGAGCTGAGCAGGGCCCCGCAACCTTCTAGGGACACAGACAGTAGCCACTACCCAGGGCAGGAAGACGGGGGCTGGTCGGAAAAGGAGGCTCCGCCTGCTTGCGCTGGGGTCTCCTTGACAACGGCTGCCTCCGCAGAAATGTCTGCTGACCACAGGTGCCCACTGCCCACTGACCGTCTTCCAGGAAGGAAAGTGGTACCCAGACCTCCTCAGGCTCATTCCCAGTGTCGTCCTTGACCTTCTACCCAGAGCAGCCACCTTCACAGCAGAGACCCCGTCTTTCAGCAAAGCACCGCCCTCTCATGCCTTCCCAGAGGCCACCGCTGGCTTTCCACGACCAACAGCCTCGCCTCAACCCCACGCACACCCCGGTGCAGTCACAAAGAGGGGAGGGATGGTCAACAGCTTTCCATCACTCTGGCCTGAGTGCAGTCTGACGCCCGTTCCCAGGAAGTGGCACACGTGTCGAGGCAGGGGCCAAGAGCACGGGCTAATCGCAAGTCCGTGCCGGGGCCCAGAGTCACTCGGGTGGCAGAGGAGATTTACGGCCCGAACCTGACTTCCCAGAATCCAGTGAAGGCGGGAACGGTGAGAGGCAGACCTGACGGTGCTCCCCTCCAGGTCCCGCGGGGAGCCAGTGCATTTCTGGAGGGCTCCGGCCTCGCCTGCTTGCTGCGCTTTATTGCTGGCAGAGAGACGGGAAATTTATTACTTTACAAATCATACCATTCACAGCATAAATGAACTGTCTGGCTGTGGCACGCACGAGCCCAGATGATTTGCGAAATGTCTAATGGTAAGCGGAGTTATGCTATCTGCTTACGGCCTCCAAGACAAAAGCCAACCGTAAGGCAGAGCATCTGCACAGTGTAACTCGAGGCCGGCAAATTGGCTGCGACTCATAAATGTTGGCTCAGCAGCATTACATAACTCAGTGCGCTCGGCCGGGGACTCGGAGGAACACGGGGCAGTCCCCGAGCCCGGCGAGGCGGCCCTGACGGGGCTGTGGATGACAGGCAGGGCACCCCAGGGGGCTCAGGGCCCGAGGTCAGGGCCGGGCTACGCTCCACAGCCTGGCCGGTCCTGGGGCCTGCTAGCCATCAAGAGGTGGGGTGGGCTTCTGGGTCTGCCTGGGAAAGGGGGTGCTGGATCCAGCCCTTCTCCTCTAAATTCCCTAAACCTAGGCTGGGAGAACGGCCTAGCAATCAGTACACCCCAACGCATACACAAGCCAAGCAGCACCCGCAACCAGAGGTGGTCCGTCCTCTGCTGGTTGGCCCGACCGGGAAGCAGAGAGCACTGATCACACAGTGCCCACTGGCAGGCCTGGGGCGCGGGACATCACAGGGAGAGAGGGAGTGGCGTACACCCTACAGAGGAAGCCAGGAGGTTGCGCGGTCTCTCTGAGCTTCGGGTCCCTGCGAGTGGTCGTGCCTGGATGTGTATTCACATCCGGGGTGGGAGGATTTCGTTCCCATGTATCTACACTGAACACGACACTTAACAATCACTGTCGTCACAAAGCTGTGAAAACAACCTGTGACACAAGGAAAGCATCATCCCCGTTACACGGGTGAGCAAACTGGGGCACAGAAGAGTCATGTCCCCTGACCAAGCTCCTACAGTCGGTGGGAGGCAGGGAGCCGGGGTTCAAGCTCCAGAACCTCTGGTTCAGAAGTTTCTGGGTTTCCCATGACATCGTCCTTCCAGGATCTAGGGTGTCATTTTAAGGCTTCCTACCTTCTCGCACTGTGCTGTTTGGGACAACGTCGTCAGGTAATCCATCAATTACTATTTTCTGTATGCCCCCAGTGAGTCAGAAAGAGGTTCCAGAAAGGAAGGGTCTGTGCCTGGTCCCTGGAAGCTCCCAGTTTGCTTGTGCTCAGGTGTGAGGCCTGAGAAGCGTGAAGCAGATGCTCCCCGGAAGGCTGGGGCGGTGGGCTGACCAGGGGACGCTTCTGGACCAGGGCTCCCAGCTCTGCTGTGGCCCAGAAAGAACAGCAGAGACCTCACTGCCAACCAATCTGGGGTCTACCTGTGGTTCGGGGACTTGGGTGGCCTCCACAGGTCGGGAGAGGGGCCCAGTAGAGCCGGCCCATTGGTGGATGTGCCAAAGGGCGCTGCCTGGGTGCAGGGTCCGTCCTAAGCTCAGGCCTGCCACGTAGCACCAGGAAAAAAACTACTGATTCCCAATCCAATGTAGTCTTTGGCTAAAACAACAACGGCGGCAACAACACACAACCCTCTCTGAACGGTTGATATAAAAACAGAGAATAATATTTGAAAACACTTTGATTTTCAAAAATAAAGAGGCTATCTTATTACCACAGAGAATTTCCACGATGCCACTTGGCAATAAGAATAAAAAGCTGTTTAATCAATACTCACATAAAAATAGCCTAACTTTGATTCACACGCCTTAGGAGACACGTGCTTGGCCCCGTGATACCATTCGCAGCCCCTCCCTCCCCCGACGCAGCCATTCACCCAGTCACTCGTTCAGCAAAGCTCATACTCCAACCCCAGTCGAGACCCAGCAGACAGGGTCCTTTGGGTTTTCAGTTCCCTCCATGTCACATGCCAAGTACAGGTTAGACCTCACAATCTCTAGAGAAGTTTAAATCCAGTTAATGGACTTTTTATGGCATATAACTTTCGCCTTCAGTAAAAAGCCTATTGGCCACCTAAGCAACACCGACACACCCACGGGAAACACAGGCTGAGAGCGGGGGGACGGACCCACGGTCAGCACTCGCGCCCCCACTGGGATGAACGTTTTCCGCCATCCCAACCGGGGCAGTGGCCCGTCTCCATCGTAGTCCCCCTGGCGCGTCACCAATGCCTTGTGTGACAGCTGCTCAGGAGAGGGTGCAGAGGCATCCGCTGTTGGGTCTGCTTTTTTAAGAGACCTTCTTAAAGCTCAGGAAACTTGGCCCGGACCTAGACAGGAAGCCACGAGGGGAAGTCTGCTCACGGGCCTAAGCTGCCTTGAGCCGTGATGACCCCCAAAGAGCCACGAAGCTGAAGGAGGCTCTTTGCCCCATGGGCACACGCGGCTCCCCCAGCCCCCGGGAAGCGGAAGTCAAGAACCTCCTGGGCCAAAGCCGAGAGCTCTTCCAAGCCAGGTGCCACCCCGGCCACAACGGTGACTCCTCTCTTGGCACATCGGTACCACGCCACCGCTGTGCACTTGGCTTGCACATGCTTCCGGGGTGACGCCCTCCCTGGAGTGTGCCTAAGGCAGCAGCAGCCCCCAGGAGAGTAACTAGGGAGGACAGAGACTCAGGGGACACCTTTGCATTCCTTTGACACAACAAGAAAGGCCTTCGGCTCCATAGTTCTCACAGGTAGCTGATGACATAAGAAACTAAAACGGTTCAGGAAGCAGTGGGTTTTCACGTGACTGGGCCAGAGGCCCTGGGGAGGGAATCTAATGGCGGTATAGACCCCCTTCCCGGAGAAGCTCACACAACACTTTTCATCCAATGTCACAGGGAGCTCGGATGAAGAAATTCTGTCATAAAAGTTCCCCAACACAGAAAGACATCCAAGGCTATTGCCCTCTTGACTACCGTGTGCTCTGGGGTGCACCAGGTAGGGTCCACAACTCGGTCATGAGAAGGTCCAGCCCTCCCCCTACACCCAAGGGCCTCTGGCATCTGACCTCTGCACACCCAAAATGAAAATGGAGACTCTAGCTTGTCCGTGTCCCAGTGGGACACCCTCTCCAACCTTCAGTTTTCCTGCCTGCACCTGGGGACCACAACCCCCCGCCCAGCTCGCCCTGCAGGAGATGCCTCCAGAAGATTCTGCGTCCACCCACAGAGACTTGCTGTACTGGTCATGACCAGGCCCTGCTGCCGCATCCCTGGCGCGCTGGCAGCTATGCTGGGTGTCTCCCACACTCCTTCCTGCCCCTGAGGTGACAATCCATGGGCTATCGTTGACCTCTGAGTCGGCACAAGCTGACTCTCTGGCCTGGAACTTTGAGAGAGGAAATTGCTGGAGAACTGTGGCACAGCAGCTGGTGCAGCTGAAACACTCCCGACAGTTCCCAAAGCTGGCAGCCTCTGGCTCGCCCCGGGTTGGAGAGACAAAGCTTGGGGCAGACGGGAGAGAGGCCTCCACCCGCAGGCGGAGAGAGGCCGGCACGGGGCAGCAGCCAAGCCACCATCTCCCACTCTGTGGGCCCAGAGCCCCGGTGACCCGGAAAGTGGCTCCTGTAGCCCACGCTGAGTTGGGAGCTGGTTGCTGGGCCACAGGTGCATGAAAACCCATGGAGACTTCCCTCTGACGTCTCTCCACTGATGGAGGTTCCTGAGCCCTGAACCATCGGCAGGCAAGGAAGTGCGCCGAGGAGAGCCGACCCACGCAGCGGGGGGGAGCCTGGGATCTGGCCCCACTTCGTAGCCCTCTGGGGAGCTCAGTGACTGCAGCTGTGTGCAGATGCCACCCAAGGGCAACTCATCGGGCAGGCCTGGGGCAGGGCTGCACACCTACAGCGTTCCACATGCCCGGGTTTAGGAACCGCTAGTTTGGGCCACCTGCCCCTTGCCTCATGAACACAGACCCCCCAGTGTCCAGATGGCCGAGGACAGTGTTTGGGGAGTAACGCTGTTTTCTGGGCAGTTCCACATCCGTCTGACGAAACCTGTTCGTCCCGCCCCCACCAGGAAATCTGCCCTGCTTAGATGAACTCCCTCCTGAGCCCCACCTTCCCCACATCCTGACATCCACTGTCTCCTGTGGTTTTCAGCCTGTCCCACACATGAAACCCTCGTCCCCCGAGAGCTCCCGTCTTACTGGAGAGAGGCTGTGTCCTCTAAGGAGTGGAGCCATCTCTGGGCCTCCACTGAGCTCTCCCAGAGGCTCAGGTCTGGATGTGGAGGGCGGAGGCGGGCTGACAGTGGGAGAGGGATCAAGTCCCTGTTGACCTTGTGGATCTATGGTGGCCCGTGTGGCCCAGCACTCTGCTGAAGGGGAGGCAGGATGCGCAGGTCTTCACAGGCAGAGACAGACGGGACAGCTGAGCTGGGGCCGCATGACTCAGCCCGGACACCAGGATGTTCCAGGAAAACCTTGACACCTCTCCGTAATGGCACTCTGAAGGGTGGGAACGGGAGGCAGCAGTGGGGAGGCAGGGAGAGAGGCTGGGCCCCCCAAAGCCTGGCCCCAGCTCCAGCCACGGCCCTGGTCAGCCCCAGTGCTGAGCAATGCTGTGCAGCTGGCAGTGCGTAGGCGAGGAGAAGGCCCTACCATGCAAAATGTGCATTTGATCAAGGTTGAAAACATGCTGTAACATGAGTTCTCCTGATCTACTGGATTTCAGCAAAAGGGCCCTGAACTCCTCACTCAAGTTCAACCTCAGGGCTCGGGAAAAATGAGTTTGTTAATTCAAGCAATTCCCCAGTGGTCAGTAGTTTATACCACATGCTTTGAAACAATGTGACCTGAGTCGGGGAGAAGCTGAATGACTTCCTAGGGGAGAGCCAAGGCCTATCTGTTAACCTTGACAGGCTCTGCGGCCTCCTGCCCTGGCCGGCCCAGCTCTATGTGAGCCCCCTCCCGAGAGGCTGGGGGCGGGGGCGGGGGCAGGGCTCGGGTCCACAGCTCACACGCCCACATGGAGCAGCCCCCCGCTTTTCAGAGAACAGCAGTGTCCCTACAGCCCCACCTCACAGGCTGGAGAGCGGGGCTCTGTCACCTCCTGGCTCTCCAAGAGGCCCGGGACTCCAGTAGGCACCGGAGCCCACCAGGACTGTGACCCTGGCTCACCAAGCAACCCGGCAGTGTACCAGTCAGTGTGGGTGACAGACAGCCTCAGCCCCACTTGTGGGTCAGTCTCAGGGAGGAAGCTGTGAGGAAGATCCTTTTTTTAAAATTTATTGAGGTAACATCTGTTAATAACATATAAGTTTCAGGTGCACAACGTTATAATTCACTATCTGTATACTCGACCGAGTGCTCACCACCCAAAGTCTAGTCTCCTTCCGTCACCATGTTGACCCTCTTTACCCAGTTCACCCTCCCCCCGCCCCCTTCCCATCCGGCAACCGCCATTCAGTTATCTGTATCTATTAGTTCACTTTTATTCTGTTTTGTTAATTTGCTTGTTTCCTTTTTGTTTTCTATTCCACATATGAGTGAAATCATACAGTTTTCCCAACTGAACAGGCTTGAGAGCCCAGAGATAAACCCACACATTTATGGGAAGCTCCTTTTCGGCAAAGGCGAGTGGCTCCAGGAGTGGTCGATTCCACTCCTTCACGCAGTGAGTATTTACTGGGCAACTGCCACGTGCCAGTCTCTCTGTATGAACCCACAGAGCACGTCCCATGTGGACCTGGGGGAGGGTACAGGGGTGACAGTGACAAGAACAGCCGCCAGCACATACAGACAGCACCCTTCTGGGCCCTGCACAGGTACTAACCATTTAACCCTCACGACACCCCTTGAGTGAGCACAGATCAGGAAACTGAGGCCCAGAGATCAGTAACTTACCCACGATGACCTGGCTGCCGAGCGGTGGTCCGGGCATTTAGACTCAGGCAGCCTGGTTCCAGGGCCTCTGGCCTGGACCACACGTCTGGATCACTGTCTCGTCATGGATGTAACCAAAGCGTTCGCGCTCCCTGCTACCTGTCACATCTGAGTGCAACCTAGCACCCAGGAGGTGGCCCCCTTAGGGCCTGAGTCCAGGGCCAGAGCTGCCAGCTCCCCTGCACTGCCTCGGGGCGGCCTCAGACAAGGTATTCGACCTTTCACCTTCTGTTTCCCTCTCTTTAAAATAGAAGTGATAATTACTCAAAGTTCTTGAGATAAATTACATGAAATAATGGATATTAAAGTCTTTAGCCATGTCTGCCAATGAAAGTTAGCTACTCTTTAATAACTATGATTATTAGTAACATTATACTATTAATACATTAACGTATATGGAGTGCTGTATATGCCCTGATGGGTCAAAGTTGGGGGAAATTAATGATATCTGTAACACCATCACCCTACCATTGTTATTATTTCCAACTGGGCTCCCACCTCACTTTTCACCTAAAGAAAGTATCCTTACTGCCTATCCCGATAAGCTGCCCAATGCTCTCCTTTTCTCCCCTCCCCCCCCTCCGCCTCCGCCTCCGCCTCCCCACGGCAACCCCAAGTGCAGGCATGGCGGCTCCCGGGTGTGTGCGACACGCTGCTCCTTCAAACAAAACAAGGAAAAAGAAACGCTTGCCACCCTTCAGGATTTTCAGCATCGGAGCCCCGGATGAACTATTTTCTGGCAGAGTGTTCACATACAGTTCCTTCCAATAAGACCAGGAGAACGGAAACATTCGAGTGACACAGGGCCATGCTGCTTGGGGTGGGAAAGGGACAGATACACCACATCGGCAAGGACCACCAGGAGAGATGACCCATTTCCAAATCCCAAACCTCAACAAAAGTGACCACGCGTGGCCCAGGCTCCTGTATCTGACTCTTTGCTCCCACGCGTGGGCAAAAGGTGAGGCACGCAGGCCGGGTCTCACTGGGCCTCACGGCGGCCCCGCCAGGCAGGGATTAGTGCCTCCTGACAGCCGAGCAGCAGGCCAGGGCCAGGGAGGTACAGAGCCAGGCCCTCTGCCCCCGGGCTCGGCCAAGGGCAGCTGTGGCCGCCCACACGGCACGTCTCTGGAGGGCTGCGCTCCTCCTTGTGCTGCATGCTGGGCCGAGAGGTCGCAGCCCTGCCTCCTGGCCGAGTTTTCCATGAAATCATCCAAAGCCAACAGGAGCTCCGGGAACCGTCAGTCTGTGGTTGCGCTTCCTCCCCGGCTGTGGGAATCTTAGCTCCCTCGGGCTCACGCTAAGTCCACTCTCCACACATGCAGGGGAAGCATGCCAGAAGCCAGCCCTTGTTCCCAGACAAGGTCCTGCCCCGGGCAAGCCTGCCCGGTGGCTGGGGGTGAGGCTGCATCAGGCTTGATCTGGCTGGCAGCGGTCTCCCCAGCACCCACAGAGGGACTGAGCAGACATGGGGAGGCTGAGCTCTCCAAGGCACCCACCCCAGCCCGGCCCCACCATGCCCTAGACACCAAAGGCCCGCAGCTGCACCCTGTACAAATGCCTCAATCCCAGTTCAGCTGCAAGGACACATGCATTTTTCATATCTGTGGCATCAGGCCTGAAAAAGCCAGCAGCGGGAGGAAGCCACTGGACGCTGAGGGCCCTCCGCCCCATCCCGTCTGCACGGGGCAGTGGGAAGTGTAGGTGATGGCGCGGACCCAGGCCCCTCTGCCTCTGAGAGAAGGCAACATCTGAGCTGACAGTGCGGAGCAGAGAGAGATGAGAAATGGGACCGGTCTCCACTCGGCCAGATCCATCCAGGATGACCACAGAAGCTGCGAAAAATCAATTTTCCACAGCTTCTTCGGAAGACACGACTCACTCTCGGAGTGTGTGGGCCCTGGGCTCAGCTGTGTCCCATCAGCTCCCGCCATGCTCCTGGGCCCCGAGCACAGCCCGTAGCCTGCCTCTGCTTCCTCCTCTCAGACCCACTCTCGTGGGTGAACTACTGGGAACAGCAGAAGGCCTCCCTCGGGAAAATCAAACCAGACGTCAGGAGCTCATCTCCAACACCACCACGTCACATTTCTGGATCCCCAAACCACCTGCAGAGGGACGCTCCTGTGGGAGGCAAGACTAAACTGAGGGCAGGTCAGAGAAGACGAGAAAGAGTGCGGAAGCACTGCTAGCCCCCGGGATGGCAGGGGCAGAGAGGGGGAACCTCTAGGTGGTGGCATCAGTGCCACCACCCCTCAGCATCCGCCCGTATTGACTGGGCACTGACTACCCAGGGCTGTGCCCCACCCCCACTCTATCCATCTCAGCTACGGGTCTCTGACCACTGAGCGAAGCTGGGGACCACTAGCTGACCTTAGTGGTCACAATAGCTAGCGAGGGCTCACCAATGCACGGGCAACACCTGTCACATGCACACGCCTGCGTTCAGCATGGGGCACTGCCAACCTGGTCGTGCTCTTGAGGGCACCGGAATCAAGAAAATGACTCTCCAGGAGGACCCCTGGGCCAGGCAGCCATCTGTGTACCCTGAACAGGTCCTGTACGGAGGGCTCCGGTCCTCATTCCCCACCCACAGTCACTCCATGGGTGCCAGAGCAGTGCCCACAGGAACTCTAGAGCCGTGGGTCTCAGGACGGGGTCCCTGGCAGCAGCGTCACCTGGCACCCTGTGTGAAATGCCTCCTCAGGTCCCACCCCGGACCTCCTGAACCAGCAAGCAGTCCAGTTTTAACAAGCCCTCTGGGGGTCTCTGACACCTGCTGAAGCCGAGAACCCCTGCTCTGGATGGTCAGGATGTGGGGGACAGTATATGAGGCAGGGGTGCCATCAGCCACTCTGTTCTCCTTCACCCCACCTCTCAGCTTGCAAACCTGAGGGAACCCTTCTGCCCCAATGGGCTGCTTCTCTGTCTGGGTCCGGGGTCCTCGAGGGCCCTACACCGGACTGACTGCTTGCTGCAGGCCCCCAGGCCCCACGTGCCCAGTCTTGCCATGTATTGATAAATGATGAATTTTTATTTATACAGCATAACTAAAGCAATATTATATAACACAGAGTGACCACACCCCTCTTGGGCGGGCGGCAGGGTGGGAGGGGCGGTCTTTGCACCTGCTGTTCCCTAAGCCAGGACTCTCTTCTCCCGTTGGCGTGCTTCAGTCAGGTCCTTGGGCAATGTCACCTCTTCAGAGAGGTCTGTCCTGCCCCTCCTTTCTAAGGGCCACTCCGCATCAGCTCTGTCCCCTCACCCGGATAACTACTTCTTCATCTCTACCTAATGTTCTATTGTATATTTACTCATTTGTTTGTGGGTGAGTTCTTGGCGGTGAGTTGTTGTTCGATTGGTTTTTATGTGTTTGTTTGTAATCTGGTTTCCTCTCTGGACTTTACGCTCCACAGGGACCTGGATTCTACCCGTCTTGTTCACTGCTACCTCCTCAGTCCCTAGGACATGCCTGTCACACAGTAGGTGCTCAATAAATACAGTAGTAAATGAACACGTGCACAGAAACAGAAATTAGAGCTACTGGCTCCTCACGTGTATCACTCCCAAACATGGAAAAAGCTACAAAAAGTTTGCAAATTAAACAGAAGTGAAATCGGACAATAGGCTTCTCTAAAGTGAAATGGCCAAGAATGGGTTTAACATTCATAGCAGAGAGATGTGGCCTCGGGCCAGCTCTGCTTCTGTATTTTGGTTTAATTAATACTTATGCAAAGAGTGAATGCCTGCAAGCACGTATGCGCACGAAGTGGCGTTAATAACTGCAAGGTTTTGTTTACGAGAATGGCCAGATTTAACACAAAAACAAACCCCTGCACATAAGCCTACAGCACCCATTTTAATGAGGGGTTACTTGGTTGCTCTGTCGAGGGGTCCTGTTCACTAGAAGCCACGTCAGCCTTACGTTGGTACTAAAATCTGCCTTAAATAGACTCAATCTCCCAATCCTAATTCTAGAAATCTCTCATTCATTTGTTTCCCAGCACAGCTACTGCCAACAAACTCAAGCTAGTTGCCACGTGTCAAGCCGAGACCCCGGTCGCCAGCAAACGGTGCCTAGGCCTCTGGCACTGCCCGTGGGTGTGTGCCTTGCCCTGCCCTCACTTCTCTCCACCTGAACTAACGTGACCAAAATAAACTTCCTTGGTACTGCGGGCCGTAGTCGTGTTTGGCCCTCCCTTGAAGCAAACATGAGCGATCAAATACACCAGATACACCAACACCATCATGAAGACACGCAACGTGTTTCTTAAGTGACGCAGCCATGCCAGGAGGTCACAAGGTGGTTACCCAGATGATACAGACCGGGTCATATACATTCCGAAGGAGAAACAGGGCCCCGAGTCCCTGACCTTTTGTCCCACTCAAGGGTCTAAGCACTTGTTACCAAGCCCCCGCAGGGAACACGGCCAGGCACGGATATGCTGACTTCCAGCACACGACGAGGCACGAGCTTACCAGCTGAAAATGAAACTACCTGGACACCAGGGACTATTAAAGGTCCGGTCCTAGCCATGCCCACGTGGCCGTGTGAACCAGCTCACTGCACTCACACAGGCTTTCCAATGGTTCCATGCTGTTGGCACCTGCAAGGGCTTCCCAGGGATGAAGACATCATGAGCGCCCACAGTTTAACCTCAAGTTTATGGGAAAGAAGAATGTATCCTTGGAAGCACTAGATCCACTCCCTTGAGTATGGCTTTGTTTCCCCTGCCAATACGGACAAGAGCAACACGATTCTGTTTTATGGGGCCTTCCAAGGCCCGGGCGACAGAGCTGGTGGCTGCCTGCAGGGGGAGTCCTTCAGCAATGGAGCTGGACCTGGCACCCTGCCCACATGCTGATCCTGCCACTGGCACCCATCCTCAGGATGGGCGCCATGACCGCCAGCTACCTTAGAGGTCAGGCCCCTGGTTCAGCCGGTCAAGGGATCGGCTCGCCCAACCTCCTGCCTGCGTGCAGTCTCCCAGCCCAACCATGGACTTGACGTTCTCCTAAGACTCGGCTGCCTGGGGCACCCAGCGTGGAGCGGAAACGACCTTCCTTCTCCTCCTCGCCTTCCTCCAGCCCTCGGCCTTCGCCCAGAACGTTCCTCAGCACGGGATCTGTCCAGGGAGGGAAACTGCTCCTCGGTCTGCTCCCCCGCACGCCGGAGGCGGCGGCTCTCACAGAGTCCCCCTAAGGCCCGGAAAACCAAAACTCGGGCTGCTTGCTGTCCCTGCGAGTGGAGGGCCAGCTCCCTACCCTCCTGGTGCTCAGTCAGTCCCTGTCCCTGTCCCTGTCCCTGTCTCTCTCCCTCCCTCCACCCTGGCAAATGCAGCCTCCTGCCTCAATGGTCTCTAAGAGAAGGCGGAAATGCCCTGTTTGCCAAGGAAGTATGGCTCTGGGTCAGTCACCTCCACTCACCGCTCAGGTGTGAGGTGGAGGCCGGAGCCTACAAAGGCCTGGCAGCCCCATGCTGGAGGCAGCAGGCGGGTCACCGAGGTCATGGCACCGGCAGAGAGGGACAGGCCCAGGACTTGTTCAGCAGCAGCACCACCCAGCTCCCAGGGAGGGAGCGCCCCTTCCCGGAGCCTCAGGGCCTGGCCCCATGCCCACCCACCTCTCAGCTAACCCCAGGGAGGTTTCCGTGCAATGCCACGTTGCCAGTGGCCCCAGCATGCCCACAAGCGGGCCCTGACTTTCAGCTCAAGTACCCCCCGAAAGGAGACTGGGGTCCCAGGAGGAGGAGGGGCTTGTCCACGCCCCTCACCTCCACCCTTGATGGGAGAGAAATCAGTCCTCCTCCCAGAAAATGTTTGTCAATTAACGTCTACAGTCTTTCCCCATCTTTTTCCTAAAGAGGCGTTCTCTGAGAAACCTTCTTGACAACCACTGTCATTAAAGGAAGGAGGATTTAGACACGACAAGTGTGAGCAGCCTGGTCAGGCCCCCCCACCACCCCCTGCAGCAAATCTCCCCTCCAGCTCCCAAGCCAGGAGGGTGTGGCACCTCGGGCCATGACCCCTCCAGTGACCCCGGCGGGTAGAAGGGGCAGGTTGGTTCCTGCTTCATCCAAGGCACAGGCACAGTGAGAGGTGAAGGCGCACTTTGAGTGGGGAGGGGCCCCGGCAGTCGCCCCACCTTGTCCCAAGGGCACCTCAGAGAGGTTGCTACGCGCAGGGCCTCGAAGGGAGGATGTTGGGAAGATCCTCGAGGTGTGGTCTTGGACTGGACCCTGGGGAGGGATCATCAAACAGCACGCGGCTCGGTTGCCTCCTCCCTGCCTCCCGTTACTGAGCACTTTCGACGTCCGCAGCAGCCCCCGCCCGGCCTTCTGCCTCCATTCCATGCTCACAGCTATCATTCCCAATTAGCAGAGGAGCCCGCGAAAGCTCGGTTTGCTTAACAACTTAGTAACTTAGTGCTTCACAAAGTAACTTGCCCGCGGTGCCGGTCAGCACGTGGCAGGGTGCTCTCAACCACCCCTTCCCGGCCCTGAGCCCGAGCCGACCCGAGCAGGGAAAGCAGGGTCTCCTCCGACTTCGGGGGCTAGTGGAGGGAGAACGGCTGAGCCTGCCTGTCCCTGCGGCCGCTGCCCTGCACCAGCCCTCTTCAGGGCTAGTGCCTGCAAACTGTGCGGCCTCACCCCGGCCTGCCCTCCCTGCGTCTAGCTCCATTCACGGGCCCTGTCCGCTTCCCTCCCCACTTTCCTGAAGCATATCCCCGGCATCAGTATCCACCTCCTCCTAAAACCTTCCACGGTTCCCTATATTCACAGACTAAAGTCTGGGCAGGCCTGTCACTGAAGGCCTTGTATCATCAGGCAGCCACCTGCCCTCCCCCGGTATCTTTTTGGGAACATTCTGCAATGCATACACTCTCTCTGCTCGAATGGGTTACCCACTGAAGGCCTTGCTCCGCCCGTCTCTAGGTCACCAAAACTTTGAATGGATGCAAACCCGAGGCTGCTGCCCTTGAGTGAAGCATTAGGGGAGCACGTCAGCCAGGGGCAGGGGGAAGTGGGAGGGGACTGGGTAGGTGCACAAACAGGCCACCAGCCTCGGCAGAGGGCACTGCCCGCTCCACTGCTGTGGCGCCCTGCACGACTCTGCACATGCTGCTTCGGCCCTGGGCGGAGGAGGGGGGATCCCCGCCATGTTGGCCTCCCTTGGCGCCTCCCCAAAGGGCCCGGCACTGCTGAGTCAGCCCTCTCCCACAAAGAGCACAGCTTTCTCAGTTCTGTGTGAAGTCACATAAGCACAACCATTGCCACACGGCTCTTGTGCAACTTGGTGGTGTGTGCTTGGGGATTTTCTGCGGCCGCACCCTGGTCAGGTATTCACGCATGCGCACCCCGGGCTCAGAGACCGGCAGTCTGGGTGGGCCCCGGGCTCCGGAGAGGCCTCTGCAGACCTCGAAAAGGGCCGCTGGCTTTGGGGATTCCTGGGAAACGTGTACTATGGCTGCCTGGGCCTGGCGGAGGCCTCTCCCAACAGCAGGCCGGCCTCTCAGCGAGGTCACTGTCCTCACCACGCGCCTTCATCGGCCCATCCCACTGTGCTTCCCGGAACCACTGGGGTCCTGGAGGCGCGGGCTGGGCCCGGGCCCGCAGCCTGAGCCCCTGCTCCGCCACCGGCCCAGAGGGACTCGGAGAAAGTCCTCGTTCCTCTCTGGCCTCTGTTCCTTCACACATGAAACGGAAGCTGGGACCAGACTGCTGATTTTCTAGCTTTGTCCCTGGAAGCCCTGCGGCCTCACTTGGGGCCAAGAAGTCTATCGGAGCTGAGCCCTCTTGTCCCTGGTGCATCGCCCTCGGCAACTGTTTCTCCTTCTGGACAAAATTGTACCCCACCCTTCCTTCCCACCCAGATACAGTCGTCCAAGAACCTACAGAAAGGGCAGCTGGGGCCAGAGGCCAGTGGGCCCTCCGCCCTGGGCAGGGCAGGACGGGGCGGACAAGGACCGACTGGCGAGCCAGCCGGTCAGCATGTGCGTGCCAGCAGGGGCTGTAGGGGTCAGCTCTGACCTTATGAATAAAGGAACCGCGTGAACATGGGTCGCTGCTTTGGCCAAGAACCTGGCCTCTAGAAGACTGCCCTGCGGCGATGGCAGACAGGGGACCCAGAGTCGGCCTTGGAAGTCACCACCAAAGCCTCAGAGGCTGGGGGACCACACAGACAGGCTGAGTCGAAAGGCCAGCAGGCAGCAGGTCTGACCCAAGAGCCCGCCTCCCCACCGCCCAGGAGGCCTCTTCTGCCCCTCGCCCCTTCCCACTGCAAGGGGCAGGCTGGATCGGTCAGTGGGCTACCTGCGTAGCCCACACCCAGCAGGCCATCAGGGTGACATAGTTACGAAGTTGGAGGGGCTGCAAAGACAAGCAGGGGACGGTGATGCAGCGATCAGCCTTAGCAAGAGAAGCCAGCACCGACGCTGGGACGGGAGGGACAGCACACGAAAGTGCTGCAGAGGAGGCACGGCGGAGAGAGCTGCTGCGGGAGGCGGTGCCACCCAAGCCAGAGGGAGGGGAAGGGGTGCCCTTTCCTCTCCCTTCCTCCTGCCCTCCAGTCGCCTGCCAGTGCCTCCCGATGCCCAGCCCAACCAGAGACAGCTGTCAACGAAACCTGGGAACTGTAGTCGACGGCGCCAGCCTCTGTGCTACCAAATGACGCAGGAACGGACCTGTCAAGAAAAAATGGCAGCACGTGGACACTCTCAGGCTCCTGCCTGGGCCGCTGTGCTTCCGGGTCCCGCATGCCTCCAAAGGGCAGCTGAAACCGCCTTTCCTCCGGAAACCTTGGTTGCTGGCCCCGGGCCCCCTCGCCCACATGGGGTCGGACGGGAGCGGGATGCCCTCGCCAAACTCTCCCCAATCTCAAAGATGTCCTAGCAGCTCGGCAGGCCTCTGCCACCACTGAGCACGATCTCTGATGTCCCCTTTCGCCCTAAACTCCCCAACTGGGTTTATTTCCAATAAGATCTTTTTTTTTTTCCAAATGAAAATTCCCAGGCCTTTTCTTGGGGGAGCGAATATATGCTGCTGCTAAAACGCGGGCGGGCTCGCATGTGAACTCTGGGTCCAGCCCGACCTGGGAGGGAACGGGGAGCTGGGAGCACCGGTCTCACTGTCTGGAAGCCTCCCTCTGAGACGTGCATTTTTAGAGCGAGTGACCCAGAGGGAACGACATTTACTTCACGGAATACAACGGGATCTTGCCCTTTCGTCCCAAGCCCTCCCCTCTCCAGCCTCCAAGGTTAATTTTCTCCAGCCCTCTTTTCCCAACACTAGATGACCTGAGAGCTGCGTTTTGAAAAAAGGAGTCCTGATGGAGTCACCGCCCCTCCTACTGCCCCTCCGCTATCTGCCGAACAAGCCCCAGACACCAGAGCCGGAGAGATGAGGCCCCTGGAGACGGCTCACACTGGTTCATGAGGACTTAGCTTTCAGTGACATCACACTAATAGCCGGAAATTGGCCGTGGTGGGAACATTTAATCGGCAAACACTTCAGATCAGGGCTTTTTTCCCTTCTTCTTCTTCCTCTTGGAAAGCTGGTAGCTCATCACTCACCAGTACATCACTAAGTTGGGCCTGGGACATTTGGGGCACAAGCTGCCCCTGCAGCCACCAACCCCAGCCTCATGTCCTGCTACCTCCTCTCTCCCACCCTCTCTCGCCAGCTGTTCACCAAACCCACCAGGCCCTCCAGAGCTCAAGCCCTGTCCCAGAGGGGACGGGCAGGCTTCCGTCTTGAGTCCAGATCCAGTTGTGCGAACTTGAGCAAGTCGCTTCCGCCCCCCCACTGTCCTCTCAGCAATGACGGGCAGAGAGTAGCTCTGGACCATGGTGAGTACGAAATAAGAGCTGGGTGTTACAAGCTCAACACAGCACATGCTCACCGACGTGCTCAGAAACAGGCTCACCCCCTTCTCTGCCAAGAGAAACTCTTCCGTGCCCCAAGGTTCAGCCTAAATCCCACCCTCCTGGTGAGGTTGGACCTGTGAACCCAGCAGAACTCGCCTGTCCCCTCCTGGGCAGGCCACTCCTGGGGACCGAAGCTCAATGACCTAAGACCAGAGTCCCCTGTGAGAGCAGGGCAGGCAGCTATTGGGGTGGGAGGTGACTTATATGCAGTTCCCACAAGAAGCAGGGTTACAGGACTGCCAAAGCCACCAGGCCCCTTTGTGTCCTCACTCGCAGACCAGGGAAATCTGTGTTCCCTCCCTGGCGAAGACAACCCTGCTGAGGATAAGGCTGTCCCCTCCTTGCCTCATGGGCACCTGCAGGCACCTGCCCGAGAGCAGCAGGAAGTCGAGGCACGATGTGGACAAGTGGCCTCATGTGAACTTGGGGTGAATCAGCCTCAGAGAGCTCAGTTCCAACTGTCAGTCCATTTGCAAAAGTGAGGGAAACTTCTAGAAGGCGGCACACCCATCGGCCCGGCATGAATGCCACCGCCTGGCCAGTTCCCGGGAGCTCTGCTCTCTGTGGGAAAGGCAACTCTACACTCACCGTTGACCCCCTCCCAGGCTTGGACCAGGCACTGAGCAAGCTGAGAGGGACAAATGTCACTGAGCCCTCTCAGGAGGTCAAGAACCAGGGCTGCACCCACCTGGCTTCCCGGCGAAGCTTAGGAAAGGTCAAGTAAAGCTCCACTTTCCTGTGAAGAGCCCAGCAGCTGGTTATCAAGTGTCATCACTCATCGCTTTCTAGCTGTGACCTCGAGCGAGTTCACCTCCCTGGGCCTCAGTTTCCACCTCTGTGAAGTGAGGGCAGAAGAGTAACTCAGCCTGAGCGGTTAGCTGCAAACAAGTGCTGTGAGCAGGGTCAGCTACGGTTACTGTATTCATTTCTCCATTTCACACAGGAAGAAAGGCAGCTTTCAAAGGGAACCCAGCCCTGGCCAGCGTGCCTCAGCTGCTTGGAGCATCGTCCCCTAGACCGAAAAGTCACGGGTTCGATTCCTGGTCAAGGCATATACCCAGGTTGCTGGTTCAATCCCCAGTCAGGGCACATGTGGGAGGTAATAGACTGAAATTTCTCTCTCATATCAATGTTTCTCGTTCTCCCTTTCTCCCTTTCCCTCTTTCTCAAAGCAATGAAAAACAAATGTCCTCAGGTGAGGATAATAATAAAAGTAAAAGGGAACCCAGACAGGCACCATTTGGAGTTTTGTCTGGCAGGATCAAATCTCCAAGGGAAACGCTACCCTATAGGCCTGGAACCTCCGGAAGGGAAAGGGGCACCATCTCTTTTGCCTCGAGCGAAGACAGCAGAACAGGGGTCAGTGATGGGGACTGTGTGGAGCCAGGTGCCGCGTCTTCTATCACAAGTGTCCTAGTGGCAGAAAAGCTTCAGCACCGCCCCTCTCAGACTCCACTTATAAAGCATAAATTGGAGAATCTCAGGTTTACAAGGCACATTTAGTGACTATTCAGGTCCGCAAACTCCCTCAAAACCTCGGCCGGGACACTGCTTGATCACCTCCAGTGACGGGGAACTCTGTACCTGCAGAGGCTACACATTTCACTGCAGATGCACCCGGAGAGGGGGGTGGGAAATAAGCAACGGGAGTGGAGGCTGCGCACTGAAGGCCGATGCTGCCAAGTTCTCTGACGATCCCGAGGCAGGTCCAGCCTCAGACCTCCCAGCAGCTGCCCCTGCCTGAGAAGTCCGGTTCTCTGAGGAATAAGGGGCACCTCTGGGAAGCCAGGCTTGGGTGAAAAGATGTGGAAACAGGGGAGCCACGAACCCACTGGTTCCACACCACTAGGCAACAGGAAAGGAGAGGGGGTGGCCCTGAGCCGGCCCAGCAGCCGCCACCACCGCCACGGAAATCAAGTCGCCCAGATAATGAGGGGAGTTCTCGCAGAGACACCAGCTAATGAGGGCAGCACAGGAAGCCCCGTGTCATGGGCCCAAACTGTTTATACAAGTGGTAAAAGTACATTTCAAAAGAAAGCAGGGAAGCCTGAGGAAAACCCGCGGCCGCCCTCGGTAAATGATTTCTGAAAACCACGTTAATTTGTTTTCTGGAAGGTGTTTGAAGTCTCTCCGTGTAACCCTTGGGCAACTTTAATTCCTCCTCCTAATCCTCTATTAAACCTGATGCTCACCAGCCCGGGCTGCTGAGGGGATTATGATTTTTATTCTTCATTACACAGATATATATATATATATATTTGGGTCCATGTGTGTTCCTCTGCTTTTATGTAAACTAAAAGGGCACTGTCAGCCACACTTCTCCACAATGCCCTAAATAGCCTGACCTTTGTTAAAGCACTAGGGGCATTTGAAATGAAATTTAAAGGGTCAGAGAGTGTAGTTTTAAAAATTAATTTCGAAGCCTTGTAACCGTACAACCAGAGATGAATGGGTTTGTGGGAAAGTGTGAGAAGCAGCACAGGAAGATCTGAGCCTGGGAGAAGCAGGGGTGGGGGTCACCCCTGCCAATGCATGGGACCCCCGAGAGCTAGCTCCGCTGTCTCGGTGGGACTCAGCGAGGGAAGCAGGGATACAAAGTGTTAATTACCGTCATCGCCGGCAGTGGCAGCAAGCCCCTCTTCTCAAACACCTACTACGTGCCAGCTGTTCCATTATACACTTTACACGCCTCAACTCCTTAAACTCAGGAGCCCTCTAAGGAAGGTACTATTATAAGTCCCATTTTTCAGATGAGAAAACTGAGGCACAGGACGATCAAGTGACTTCCCTCGGATCCCACTAAAAAAATAAATGGTAGGGACAAAAATAACTTATTAATAACAAAGATGATGATAGTTATTGAGTGCTACTGATGCACCAGACACAGTTTATATGCCATATCTCATTTAACTTTCACCAAAACCCGGTGAGATGAGTCCTGTTATTAACCTTATGTTACAGATGAGAAAATCGAGGCTCAGAGAGTTTTTTTTACAAGCTGCCAAAGATCACACAAGTAGTGAGGACCTCTGACTTGAACCCAGATCAGTGAGGCTCCAGAACCTAAGCCCTCAATCTTTTCTCTGTTACTCCACAAACTAACATGAGCCCCAGCCACAGAGGGCTTCACGACAATGGCGCGACAGGTGCGACAAGGCCGCACGCTTCCCACGGCCCTTGAGTCCTAGTGACCAGGGGTCCGTCTGGGTTCTGGGTCATCAGGGCTCCAGTGGCTCAGCTGGGAGAGACTCCTGTAGGCTGAGGTAATCTGGGGAGGCTCCCTGGAGGAAGGGGACAAGGGGAAGGCAGAGGAAGGAGGGGCTGAATCACAGAAGACAGGAGAAGTGGATAAACTGGGGTGCACAGGTAGGAACTTGTCTGTTTCCACTTGTCCGTGCTCAGGGCATGCAGCTGGAGACATTAAGGGGCAGATGGGCAGAAGGATGCAGGGAAAGTTCTGGTCTCGGGAGTCACACAGCCACATGAATGGTTCCACCAAATACACTCCCTCTGCCTTCCCTTTCGTGACCAAGCCTGACAGAAGTAGTATCCCTGCTCCTTCCTCTCTCACCGAGTCCCTCCCCCCGTGCCCTGGCAAAGGCGTCACTCCTGCCAATGCTCCCTCTCTCTTTGGGCCATTAAACTTCTCCTCCCTCTTGGATCATTCACGCCATTATACAAATTTGCTGTAATTTCTCCCACGTCTAAAACAACCCTGCCTTGTCCCCCACATCCCTCTCAAGATGCTGCCCCATTTCTCTGCTGCTTCTTCTGGCAAAACTCAAGGGCTGTGGAAGTGCTGGGTAGAGCTGACATCTCCTCCGTGCCCTGCCCAGGCTTCGTCCCTGCCTCCTCAGTGGGCTGGCTCTCCTCTCGGGAGGCTGTGCCCCCAGGTCCTCTCTCCCACCGCCTTGTGCCGTCCCGGTCTCCCTTGCTGGTTCCTCCCACATCTACAGGCTACATTGTCTAAGGGCTCTGTCTCTGAGCCCTTTTCTCTCTTTGTCCACCGTCCCACCCAGGCCTGCGACTTTAAACACCACGGCCACGCCTACGGCACACAACGTCCTCCCCCAGCCCCTACGCTCCTCTCAGCTCCACTCACCCGTGATGGTCAATTTGGTATGGTCACTTTTATGTCCAACACGCCTCTCAGGCTTAACAAGGCCCAGGCTGCACGTCTGAGCTCCATCCCCCACGGCCGCTCTTCTCTGAGACCCGCCCCGCTTCAGCAAGCGGCCGTGGAGCCAAGGGAGAGAGGGGAATTGGGAGTCGCTCTCGGCTTGAGCAGCTGGGCAGGCGGAGTGCCAGTCCATCCAAAAATCCTACTGGCTCTACCCCGAAACACACCCAGACCCACCCACCTCTCTGCATCCTCACTGCACACACACCATCGTTGTCGTGTACCTACACCCCGCACAGGAAGGCCTTCTAACTGACCGGGACTCCCGTCTTTCCCTTTATTCCCTGAAATCCACTGTCCATTCAGCCATCAAAGGGATCTTTTGAAAACACGAAGCTAAGCATGTGACCACCCCAGTTGCCCACTGTACTTGGAATCAAACCCAAACTCCTAGACCACGCCCCGTGCAGCCCCAGATGGTCCCACCTGTACCTCACCCGTCCCTTCGTCCTCACCCTGGACTCCTAAATCCAGCTGCCCAGTCCAGGCTGCATCTCCGACACACCACGTGTGTTCAACCCCAGGACCTTTGCACTTGCCGTTCTGTCTACCGGTGAGGCTCTCCCCGGCCTCCTCACAGCTGACTCCTTCTCACACAGATCACAGCTGCCCCATCACCCCCTTGGGGAAGCCCTCCCTGATCACCCAGTTGAAAAGAGCTCTCTGTCACATTGCCCACTTTTGACACCCTGCACTGCGTGGTCGCACCTGATGACCTCCTTGTGTGTGTGCACCTGTAGGTGCTGCCGTGTCTCTCACCAGAACATGAGCCCAGGACAACAGAGACCTTACCCGCCACGTTCACGGCCGCATTCCTAGCCTCAGGCACAGCACCTGGCTCAGACCTGACACTTAGCCACCATGACAGGAATAACGGCTTCCTGCCGTCTCTTCATCCCTCCTCCCACCACCCCCAGAGCTCCCCGAGAGCTGGCCTTTCCCATGAGGCCCAGGGAGGTAAAGATGCGCAATTACGCCAGGGCTCTGGGCTGGGAGTGAAGGGGAGGGGAGCACAGTAGCTGGCTTTGTCCTCCTGGCCTTAGTCACCTCCCGCTGCCCGGGGCCACCCCTGCCGTGAGCCTGGGGACGAATGCCAAGCAGGCAGTGTTGTGCTCAGAGCGCCAGCTCTGCTGTTGGACAGGCAGGGCTCACATCCCGGCTCCTGTCTCGTGGTCAGGGGCACGGGGCAAGGCTCCTCTCCTCTCTGATCCTCAGCTGATTCATCCCGAAAATGAAGATGAGAACACCACCTTCCTCCTGGGTTACTGCGGTGATTTGAACGGGATGGTCATTGCAAGGAGGGCCTGGCAGAGCGCGTGCTCGATCTCAATGAAGGTGGTGGCGGGGTTGGCGGGGTGGTGAGACTGTGGGTCATGTCACGGGGACCAGAACTGGGCTCACAGAGAAGAGAGGCCCTACACACGCACCTCCTGGAACGGGGGCCAAGCGTGGCTGACAGATCTCAGGACTGAGAGTTCAAGGCTGTCTCTCTGTCTCGCTGTCTCTCTGTCTCTACGCATCCTACCAACAGATTCTAACTTCCTCCCCCCTCTCCCCTGCAGTCCCTCTTAGGGGTGTGACAAGGCCTCAAGTCTGTTCATGACCAGATGGCATTACAAATAACAGAACCCACTTATGCTGATATTACACTTAATCCTGCACTCTCTCTTGACAGAGGGCCCAGTTTCTGCCACACGGAGTGGCAGGCAGGGTGCTGACCCCTCCTTGATGCCAGAGGCACTGAGAGGACAGACAGCTCACCCTCTGTGAGGGTCAGGGCCAGATCTGGGCACCATCCCCCACCACTGCCCATGGAGCACTATCTGGTCATTGGGACGGAGGGACCGCCTACAGGGCCCATTGAGGAGGGACGGTGTCCCAGGGAGCCAAAACCCAGGACCTCAAGAGTATAAAGACAAGCCACAGACCAGGAGAAAATATTTGCAAAAGACCTAGCTGATAAAAGACTGTTACCAAAATACACAAAGAACTCTTAACACTTAACAACGAGGACACCGACAACTCAACTAAAAAGTTTGGCCAAACACCTTAACAGTTACCTTTGACAGAAAAGAGCATGAAAAGGCACTCTACATTCTATGTCCTCAGGGAAATGCAAATTAAAACAACACTGGATGCCACTACACACCTGTCAGAATGGCCCACATCCAGACACTGGCGGTACCCGGAGCTGGCGCTGACGGAGAGCAGGCGCTCTGCGTCGCGGCCGGTGGGGGTGTGAAGCGGCGCAGCCTCTTTGGGAGACTGTTTGGCAGCCCCTGCAAAACTGAACATACTCTTACCATATGAGTCGACAGTCGCACTCCTCGGTGTTTACCCACATGAGCTGAAAACTTCTGTCCACCCAAAAACCTATACGCAGCTTTACTCGCAACGGCCAGAACTCGGAAGCAATCTTCCTGTGGCGGCCAGTGAATGGATACACTGTGGTGCAGCCAGACAATGGGACATCATTTACTGCTAAAAAGAAATGACCTATCAAGTCATGACAAGACAGGGGGAACCCTTCAGTGCATGTTACTGAGGGAAAGAAGCCAATCTGAGAAGGGCAACATACTGTATGATTCCAAGTATATAAAATTCTAGAAAAGGAAACGTCTAGAAAGACAAGAGAAAACCAGCAGTTCCAGGTAAAGGCGGGGGAGGGACGAACAGGTGGCGCACAGAGGAGTTTAAGGAGCGAAACTACTCAGGATGACACGGTCGATAATCGTGGGCCCATGCCATCAGCACTCATTGGTCCAAACCCAGGCAAAGTGCCACGCCGAGAGTGAACCCTAACGGACTCCGGGTGACAGTGCTGTGTCAGTAAGTTCATCGGTTGTGACAAATGAACAACTCTGTGGGGGGATGTTGATGACGGGGGAGGCTGTGGATGTGGGGGCACAGCGGGTCCATTGGAATTCTCTGTACCTTCCCCTCAATTTTGCTGTGAGTGTAAAACCACTCTAAAAACTAAAGTCTGTAAAAACAAAAGGAAAAAAAAAAACAAAACAGCACCAAACCTGCCCCCGAGGGTTCCCGTCTGATATGCATCTGGAAAAGGTACCCATGCCTCTTCACGCAAGCAGCTAGACCCAGCCCTGATGCTGTAAGTCGATCCACCACAGTTGGGACATTCAGCTACACCTAATACCTGCTAAGCATGAGCTCTAATTACAGCTACACTGACAAAACCGGGGCCCACTCAGCTCCTCCCTGCCAGACAACATGTTAGGGACTGAGCCCCACCGCCGGTTACCTGATAGGTAGCGCCTGGGCCGCAGGAAAACGGCCAGCTCAAAAGAGTCCTCGGTTCCCTCGGAGCTGTGCCACGATGTCTTGGCCTGAACCTCCTTCCCAGAAACCAGTGCCACCCAGCCCATTCCCCTGGTCCTTCCAGCCTGCCAAAGCATGTGCTCACACCAGCCCAGCGACAAAAGGAAAGGACTGCTGGCCCCTTTTTACAGATGGGGACACTAAGACCTGAAGACATGCAGAACTTGTCCAAAGTCACATGGAGGCAGGAGAGGCTCACCTCCACTTATCTGTCTGTCCATCACCTGTCCACAGCGGCGGACACCTTCACCTGCTCATTTCTGTGGAGGCCAGCCTGGCCCAGAGGCCTCACCAAGTGCGAGCTTTACCCCGGGCATTTCGGCCTGGGCATCACAGGCTCATAGCCCCATTTCCGGGCTAGCCTGTGATCACTGGTCAGAGGCACGCACTTGGGACACCTTCTCCCATCTCTGGGATGTCCGACAGACTGTCCCAAGCCATGAATGAAGTGTGTGCCCAATGAGCCATGGGGCCGTGGTTCAGGGAACCGACCCTGGGAGGGCTGAGCCTGGCCAAACGGCACTGGTGAGGAGACCGAGGGGACACAACAGAGAAGGGGCTGTTCTCGGGGAAAGCCCTGGGCCCACACTGAAGGGGCCCAGAGTCTATAAATATTTGCAAGGTACAAACACCCAAGATGTACAGAACTACCTTCCCCAGTAGCCAAGTGTTTTAAGGTGGCAGGCAAGACCTTAACCATAATTCACTTCCTGTCTATACATGAGAGTCTCACTGAGGCGGGAGGAGATGGCTGGACACTGGACCCATTCTGGCGGCACAGAGCGGACACAGGAATGTCTGTCTGCCGACGCACCCTCACAGGACTTCCTGGGATGGAGACAATAAATTACACCCACCCGGGCAGAGTCTCCCCATCCCTCTAGGTACTGGGCTTCTAGGAAGGGCAGGGGGAACTGTTCAGTGTGCCACCCAATAGTAGGGGTGCGCACCACAGCTGAACCTTCCTGGAGAGGGACCAGCCACTGCCAGTTTCCCAGAATGCCAGTTCCTCATTCAGATGGGAAAAGCAAGGCCCAGAGAGGGCCCGGGACCCGCCTAGTCACACAGGGCAGGTGGGAGTCAGGGATGGACTGTATATATCCCGACACCCAGGGTAGCACCCAGCCCCATCGCTGGGGCTGTGCCCTTTCAGATTCCCATGATGTACCAGCTGTTGAGTGGTCCTCCAGTGGTTGTGACAAGAGCCCTTTGCTTCACCAGTGGAGACTCCTGCAAAGGGTCCTCTCCCCCCTCCCAAAAAAACATGGTCTCTCCAGGGCTGACGGCACAGAGCACAGCACACGCCCTGAGAAAGGACAGGAAAAATGGGTACAAAATTACATAATAACGTCTGATTCGCACACAAAGAAAAGGAAAGCTCTCTCGGCCATGGGGACCCACTGGGACAAGTCAAAGCTAGATGACCAAAGGTTTGATGGGTCTTTTAAAGCTTTGTTTGGTCGAAATGTTTGCTCTTATTTTCAAAACTTCTTTGTCGCAGATAAAAATTGTTCTCTAATTTGGTCATACATTTGGATTTCATTATTTTGAGAATGTATTCCAGACATCTAAAATTAAACACATGTCATCAGCCCCGTTTAGACCTAAAAGACTTGTAACCAAACAGTGACTTCAGCCCCAGCGCAATACCGACTTGGAGCACCGTGTTTTAGTCATTAAAAGTTTTAAAACTCAGCTCCATTTTTCTCATTTCCTATAATGAGATCTCTTTCCCCTCCTTGAAATACGCCAATTCTGCAAGGGTCAGTGGAAAGTCAAACCAGAGAGTAAAGCAAATTTAAATATGAAAAAGTGGAAGAGTGAAATATGAAATCCTTATCCACTGAAACCCTGACCGAGAAGCTGAACCCCGGCTTCGTCGCAGAGAAGGACAAACGACAAGGGAGAGCTGTGGAAGCCGTGTGAGTGTGGGAAGGGGATTTGGCTTCAGAAGCCTGACTTGTTTTATCGTTCCTTTTCTGACGGGGATTAGGTTAGTGGGAACCCTCCGAGCCCACTCCAGGCATCCTGGGGCCCGTTAGGAAGGAAAGACTTTCCCACCTCCTGTCCTCATCTCGGAGCTCGACCCAAACGGATTTGTTAGCTGGTACTGCCAGGTCAGAGGGCAGTGTTTGCTTGAGAGGTCCAGAGCCCACAGGCAGGGGCACGTGGCCCTTGGCACGTGCCTGGGGGGTGGGGCAGGGGTACCTGGATATGAGGCCTGGAGGTCACATTTGGGGTTGGGCCCACTTGGCCACGTAACGTCTTCAATGCATCAATTTCTTAAGCAAAATGGAAAGAATAAGAGAGAGGCAGGGAGGAGAGAGGTATGGAGACCCGAGAGGACCTCTGCCTCTCCCGTGAGGCTCTGACTGATTCTGAATAGGAAAGCAGACCCCCCAGCAACCCAGCCCCAGAACTGGCATCTCTGCCGGGGAAGCTCGAGCCAAGCGGCACATGCCCGCCCAGCTCCCCATGACTGAACTCGGCTCAGGTCGCATTAATGACAGGCCCCTTCCTTCCGCAGGTACCCACCCAGGAAGGGGAGCCAACACTGGAGGGAGGGAGGGCCCCGACCACTCACCTAAGCTTCCTGGTGCACACAGGCAAGCAGCAGGTGAGCCCCATTCCCCTCCTACCAAATAACTCCATCCTCACTCCTCTGCCCGTGGCACTTCTGGGCAGAGAAGCTCCTCGACAGATGGAAAACCCGCCTGCTTCCAAAGGATGGCACCTCCTAGAGCACAGAGCCCCAGATGCCTGTTCCGGGGGGTGCTCAGGCCGGGACCCAGGGAGGAGCGCACCCACGGATCTGCTTCCATGGGGACTGGCGGGATCCTTGTTGCGGACTGCCATATTCACCCCAGGACGGGAGGCAAAGGAACGCAAAATGGCGATCTCTGTCAGAGGTCAAAGTCAAGGATCTCCTGTGAGATGGGCAGGAGAGAAAGGCAATGTCTTTGAAACATATAAATGGCCTATTTGGGCCCTGAGTTGGATCTGTTTAGTATGTTCCAAACATGTTGATGTGCCCAAACAATCTCCCCAAAGCCAGCTGGAAGTTTGCTGGTGTGCTTACCCTCCAAGCCTTGGTCCAGGTGACCTCCCTGGGCCTGGGCTGTCTCATCTGCACACCCTCACCTGACAAACAGCGTCACCCCTGAACCAGAGCTGGATAGATTCGTCCTGGCTGGCCCCCCACACACTCCGCCCAAAGGCCTGCCGTCTCGGAGCTCATCGATGAGTCTGCCTGACCTGCGAGGAACACGGCACTCAGTTCTCCCATGTGCTGGCCCAGAGTCAACCCATCCTGTGTCATGGATGTGGAAACTGAGGCCCAGGGAAGCAAGGTGGACCTGTGCAAGAAGGTCACACATTAGGGAGATCGAGTGGTAAAAAAAAAAATCATCATACTGGAAAAGTAGATTTTTGCCAACTGGTCAACTTCAATCCTCAGGGTTCTCTGAATTCGAATGATGTTATTAGACTCTTCAAAGCGCCTTTAACCCACGATCTTAAAGTGAGCTCCTGACCCCTATAAGAGATGTGTCAGGCAGGGGAGACGGAGGTCAGACAGGTGAAGCAACACTCTAGCTTACCCACAGAGCCAGGGCCAAAAGCCCAGGCCAACCTTCTCACTTAGACCACCTGCCGGTCAAGTTGGCATTTCCACCCATCAATACTGACAGGTTGGGGCTGCCAGAGGGCATGATATGCCTGAGATGGGAACATGGGGCCATGGAGGTGCGGGCAGGGGCAGAGGCAGAGAGAGAATTAGCTCTGCTGGCTGGGGAGTTAGTAAGCAGTGGCAACTTATTCGTGGGAACCACCAAATGCCCTTTATGTCACTTCTGAGACTTGGAGGGAGAGCCAGCTGACTGAGAAGACACCATTACCATCAGGGCCCCTTGACCTGCTCCCGCAAAGCCTTTTTGGCCAGCTAATGCCATTTCTCTAACAGGCGGCTAACAAAGCTCTCTTGGTACATACAATAAACTGAAGTCACAAAGGGGACAAATTAGCTGGTAATTATTTGCTTTCCCAAAGGACTGTTTTTCTTTACCTCTGGGTTGTTATCAGCAGCGAAAGCCCTTCTACCAGCGTTTGGGTCTAATCCCCCTCACAAAGACTCTGAACACCCCAGCCATCCCGAGGCACGAAGCAACTCGTAGGTCAGGACTGGACAAGCACCCTGCTTAAAGCACCAGGTGACCGGTTCGCGGCCGGTCTAAACACCAAACCTGCCCATGGAGATGACCTGGGCAGTGAGGGGACCTTGACCACAGGAGGGGGGCCAAGGAAAACAGGCATGGGCTCCAAGACAACCCCCAAAGAGGAGACTGGATAAGCTCTGGTTCTTGTCCAACCTCAGAGAAAAACACTCCTTCCACAGGCATGGCTGAAGCACCTACTGCAAACACCAGGCATTGGCTGGGCACTGGGTGAAACAGGGAGCGAAACCAATAAGATTCCTGCTCTTCTACAGCAGGCTGGAAGGATGTCAAAGCAGATGTCAATCAAATAGCCATGCCCACAAATGTCTAACTGGAAACTACCCTAGGGACTCCGAAGGGAAGGAGCTCTGGTTTAGGGGAGCTCTTCATAAAGGAACCTGGGCTAGCCTTTACCAAAAGGGTTTTCCAGAAGTCACTGTTGAGTTAACATCCAGAGGATAAGTGACAGTTAACGAGGCAGAGACAGGCAGGGCAGAAAGTGGTCCAAGAAGCGGCAAAAGCACGTGTCAAGGCCCTGGGGTAGGAGGGAAGGTGGTGCGTTTGAGGACCTGGAAGAAGGCTGCCAAAGTGGCCAGGGGGCCGGGAGCCAGGGGCAGCATGACCACAGATGAGGGCTCACAGGACATGCCAGAGTGTGGTCCTTACACGAAGGACATTGGGACACCATTGGAGGGCTTGGGCAGATGAGAGCAAGGGTTGGTCTGGGTTTGCAGAGTTGGCTCTGGCGCTGAGTGAAGAGAGGACCTGGGAGAGTGAGGGGAAGAGTGGGTGGGCAGCAGGGCAACTACTGTAGCTGTCCCGGGGGTGGACAAAGGGGACCAGATCAGGCGGCATCAGTGCAAGCGGACAGAGGTCATACAAAACTAACGAGACTTAGGGCCGGATCAGACGGATACGGGGGGCTGGAGAGGCACTGTGTCCATGAATGGACAGACAGAGAGACATGCCCTGAGACGGGGGACCCTGGAGGAGGTGCAAGGTGGGTGTGCTGGGGTACAAGGGTCAGCGTGAGGCTCAGATTCCTAAGACAGCCACATGGGGACATCTGAGTCCCAAGGGAGGACATGGCCTGCAGAGCAGTGCGGTCCCTTTCCGAGGGCTGTTCGGGGACAAGTCCCAGGGCATTACTCCTCTCTCTCCACAGTACCCGGTCCTCCAGAATCTTCTTGCAATCTCCCTATGAAACCACCTTGGAAGACAGCGCCCTTGCCACAGAAGCCAGACATCTCCTTGCACGAGGGAAATCTCCGTCTCTCTTCCCTAAGGAAGCAGCGAGAGAAAATAAGCTTCGAATCGGGCGATGGGGATCTCATGTAGACACTCGGGGGACTTCCTGGCTCCGCGGGTGAGCCGCTGGAATGCATTAGTAAGCCGGAGTCTGGGCTCTCCTCCTGAGGCCTCTGACGTCGGGATGAGTGGCTTTCTTGGGAACACCTAGAACGCAGTCCTGCCAAGAAGCAGGGGATTGGACCTGGTGGACCGCAGAAGCTCCCTGGGCCCAGGTGAGTAAGCCCTAGTCACAGGAACCGGATACCCCTGGTAACAATTGCTCCATTCACCAGATGCCCCCCACATATAGTTACAGTGCTCAGGGGTTTTACCTGAATTCCTTCATTGGATCCCCATACAACGCCCGTGGGTCGGCAGTGACCTCATGTGAAAGGCTCAGACACTGGGGCTCAGAAGGGTTAGGTAACCTACCTGAAACCACGCAGGGAGATAGGTGCATTGCTGGGATTTGAACCCGTGCCCAATACCAAAGCCCACGCTCTTTCTTCTCCCTTCTTCCCCACCCCACCCCTACTCTTGCCTTTAATTCGAGAGAAGAGTGTGGTGGCAAAGTGCTCTTAGAAACCCCAGTAACAGGGACTACTGGCAGGCCAGAAGCGATCTGTAAACAGCATCGCAATACAAATTGTAATAGAAATAAGTAGTTAATTACATTTTATATGTAACTCAAATCTATTACACAGCTGTACACACAGAAGGAAAATTTGCTGCACATAACCAGAAAACAAAAAGAAAAGATGGGAGAAAAATTCTGCATGAAACAGAGCTGAGTAAAAATAGATAAAAGATAAGTCTCTGTACCTGTTTTCAAGGTATTTAATGCATTTTGCCAGAATGCCTTTCAGAAACAGCGGTCATTTGCACCCAGCAGTATATGAGGGCTCCCTGCTCCCTCCATCCTCCAAAAAAGAAATTTCTACTGATTTGTACCAGTTCTCATGCTCTTCAGCTATGGGTGAGGCAAATGTAATTTACCTGTTTGTCCTTTGTTTTTATTATGCTTTAGGTCCCTTTCTAGAAACTGGACATTAATAAGCTGGTTTGCAAAGTTGTTTAGGTCGATAATTTAAAGTAAAAAACAGTCAAAAAATCTGTCACTTGCAAAGACACTTCTTTGCAAGATGTCCACAGCTCCTGCTCTCCACGGCTGACCACGTCCTGGGTCGGGGGACGGCCAGGACGAACCCTCTGAGGCGAAGCAGGTCTGCGCTGAGCCTGGGGCTCTTCCAGAGGGGTAGCTGGGGCCAGCGGGTGTGAGCCCTCCCAAAGCGCCAGTTAATGTGGCCTCTGCCTCAGCCAACGATTGCTCTCCTGCCCGCTGGGCCCTAGAGCCACCTAGACCTCTGCTTCCACAGGTGGTATCACAGCGCCCCAGCAAGAAAAGCGCTCAGGGGCCGGGCTGTGCGGCAGCTGCCCCTGCCTGGGACGCGGGCTCACAGTCAGAGAAGCCCAGCAGGCCACGGGTCCCGGAGCCCCCAGAGAGCGGCGTGCCCAGGCCGGGGCTGGGAGACTCTGGTCACTGGGCGTCTCTACCAAACCAAGAGCCCGTTCTTCCCTGGAAATGGGGCCTCCAAAGCCCGCTTTTGACTCTGCAGCTCTTTCCCTTCCCAAGCTGCCCAGCGATGCAAACAAAGGCATGTTTAGGGGAAGAATGGGCTCAGGTTTAATAACCCTCAAATTGGGCTCCACATGTGGCTATTGTTAGGGAGATTTAAACAGCAATTACGAGGTACCTCCTTCCTCCTCAGCAACAACCTAGGCCCTTAATCCAGCTAAGACCCAGCGAGTTTAGGGCTGAGCTCACGGAGATGAAGGTACCAGCGTAAGCAGGGCCTGCTCCGGGCTGGGGGAGCCGGGATGTGGACAATGGCGCTCCCTAAATGCACTCCTTACTGCCAGCAGAAAAAAAGGAGGGGGGAGGCAAGCAAGGGACGGCCTGGGTGAAGTCTCCATGATAACTCACCTTCCAGAGAATTCACACGGAAAGTTTGCAGAAATGTTTGGATGAGAATTCAGAAAGAAAGGCCACGTGTCCCCACGGAAGCCGAGGCTCAGGCTGAGATTGGGAGGGAGGAGGGACTTCCTCCTTCTAGAACTTCGTGTCCACGAGAGACATTCTGAACGCCTCAACTGCGAGTGCAAGGCCGCCCACAGACTGACCAGGGTAGAAAATAAGTTTTCACAGAGACACTGTCGCTGGGGAGACGGCACTGCGTTCGGAGGAAGGGCGGGCCCGGTGATGTGCCTCCAAGATGCCACTGACATTCCCACCCCCTGAGCCTTTGGCCCTGCCAGGTGCCCACCAGGAGGGCCCGCTCCACTCTCCAGGGTCCAAACCCCTCCTTCCGGGGAGGTCCAGCTTTCCCATTCCCACTGCTTCCCTGGAGCCCAGGCCTCAGCGAGGGCACTCACACTGTCCGGAAAAGCTTGGGGGGCTCACGATTTGTCCTCTGGGGCACCAGACCCTATACCCCACCCAGTGCGGGGAAGACGTGCAGAGAGACACAGGTCCTGACTTCTCTCTGCTGGTTGGAGGTGGCTCCAGCAGGCCAACCTCCACTTTAAGGGGAAGCCCTTTGTCACTGGCTGTGTGTCAGAGGAGAGGGCCCACAGAGTGGCTGTGAGACCCTGCTGCGATGTGGCAGGACCTGGGTAGAGGCTGCCTGCGTGAGTCCCCAGTCGCTCCAGGCCCTGGGGCCCACGGCGTCTGTGACTCAGCACCTCTCTAGTCAGCCATCCTTTCAAGTCTGGATTTTCTCATCCACGTTTTCGGAGTATTAGCTGGTTCTGCTTTATCACAAAATAATAATGAGAACCACTTGGTGTTAACTATCATCTTGGATAAAGGCCCGTTTTGCTGCAAAGCAGGGACGGAACCGCAGCCAGTGTTTGCGGAGTGCCGCCTCCCTACCTGGCAGGCGCCACGCAGGGACACCCCCCCGGCCCCGGGACAATGGCTGTGGACAGCACAGGCCTGGATTTGAATCCTGGCATCACCACCTGGTGGCTGTGTGACCCTGGGCAAGTTACTTCGCCCTCTAAGCCTGTCTTTCCTCACCAGCAAAGGGACAATGACAATAATACCAAGTTCAGGGGGTTGTCATGACGACTGAACAAACGGCATTCATGCGGTAATTCTCCGAGTGTGGTCCCGGGCCAGCAGCGCCGGCAGCACCTGGGAACCTGCTAGCAGCGTCTCAGCCCCCGACCCACCCCCCAGCCCTGCCCAGAGGGAACCTGTGGAGGGGCCCAGCCGTCTGCGCTGGCTCAGCCCTCAGGTGAACGTGCTGCACACTCGAGCTTGGGAATCACTAAGGGGCTTAGGGACACGCGGCTGGTAAGCAGGCTGTCATCACTATTTCAGGAATCACCATCGGATTCCCCCCTCTCTTCAAGGATCGGGGAAGTTAAGTCACTTCCCCAAAGTCAAACAGCTGGAACCCAGGCAACACGCCTCGGAGGCCGGAGCCTTCCCCAAACCCTAAAGCAAAACAAGCATCCGTGGCATTCTCCACGCTGCGGGCCAAGGCTAGCCTGGCTGCTAGCTGTAAACACTTCGCATACACCCACAAGGCAGGCGCCGAAGCTGGGAGTGGACAGGATCCCGCCAAAACAGGAGGTGCAAGACTGCTCCACGCCGCAGGAATTAAGGACGTGGGATACACAAACCGAGGGTCCCAGGGCAAAGCTACCGGCTCCATCTCCCCAGCACTAAAAGTAGATGTCTGAGCTGTGCAGGGAAAGGCATCGCTTCCCCTAAGCATTTTTTGAACACAAAATGGAAATACAATCATCAGCTGGTGGAGCGACTGTGCCTTTCCCGCCAGGACTCAACTTCTCCATCTGCCTAGGAGAGCAACAAGCACCCAGGCGCCCTACAGCTCTGGGGGGTGCTGTTTCTCCTCCTGCACCTGCAGTTTGGGCTGAGGCCTCTGTGCCATCTGTGCCCTGGTGCAGACCTCCCCCTCCTCCAAGGACAGGGTCTCCTCGGCTCACGAGTGCACTGTGTGCGGAGCACGGGCCACCTCTGCAGGCAGAGCCCGAACAAGTGGGAGCCCCAGGCTGGCAGCTGGGAAGCGGTTCTGCAGAGAGCGGTGCTGGTCTCCAGGAAACCACCGCACAGAGGGCCACCAGAGCCTGTTCCACTGCTGCTGCCCTGCTTCCATGTGTCGCCATGTCACCCGAAATTAAAGATCCCTGCGGCCTCTCTGTTTCCAGGAGAGGATCCAGACTAAGTTTGCTCTGCCTCCACACACAGCACAATGTCTGGCAAGCGCTAGGCCCCCAACAAATGCTCATGAACAACTGTGACCAGTGCACATAAAGAAACATTCTCAGTGTACCCCGTGCTGCCCCACTAAGCCTCATCGCCTCCTCAGAGCCCGTGGCACTCCTGGACCCACCACACTGTCGCAGGGCCTGCAACTGCACCACAAGTCGTCCAGTGTGCCTTCACTCATCACACGCCAGCCACACTGACAGGTTCTAATCCCACAAGGAAGCCCAGCTCTGCCCCACCCCAGGGCCCTCCCAAATGCCAGTCTCGCCTCTGGAATGCTCTTCCCCTAGTCTTCACTGGGCAGATTCCATCTCAGTCTTTAGGTCTCAGCTCAAAACCACCTTATCAGAAAAGCCACTCTTTCTAGACGGGTCCCTCCTGCTACCCTCTACGTAGCCTTTGTTTCTTTAATAACACCCTTCCCGACTTGCCATTATCTTTTAGTTCCTTCACTTTTGTTTTATCCAACCGTGCTCTGCCCTCCAGCGAAGTGTCGGCTCTGGTAAATCAGGGATCGCGGCCGCCCCACTTGTCCCTGTACTCCCCGTGCCTGGCACACTGGATGTATATTCAGATCGGGTGAGTAAATGAATGAACGAACGAGTTCCCGGAGAGAGACAGAGAAACAACAATAATTATGATCCAAAATGAATGAGGAGAGTGTCAGCGTTCCCTGGTTGCAAGAGGGGTGGGGCTGCAGGCTGGGCGGGCCCCTCTCTCCCTCATGGAAACTGGTTGGGGGGCAGACAAGACTGCCAGGGAGCTCTGGAACCGAAGCAGACAGAGAGTGGCACTGCAGCGCTCGTCATACACTGGTGGTGATATTCTGCCCTGCCTGTCACCCACTGCCCCTGAAACAGGACATTCGTAACAGCCAGTGGGCCATGACCACCACGAGCGAGCGGGGGGCTGGGCCTTAGGCGAGGAGACCTTTCCTTTCCCTTCCCTGCCAACCTGTTCCTTTTCAAGGTTGGTTGTAAGTCAAGGCCAGTGGCAGGAGATGGAAAAGGCACCGAGGAGAGGGGAGCGGCCGTCGGCACCATATCAGCTCCGCCAAATAGGCCCCCAAGGGGAGCCTGCCCTCATTAAGCATTCCCTGCTCCCTGGGTGGGGGGCGCCGACAGAGAACATCAGACTCTGAACCTGGTCCCCCTGATGGATCCCAGCTAGTATTTCCAGTTTGTATCTCTAGGCAGATGCGTGCCAGACGGGGCTGGATTATCATTGGAATATTTGCCTTTCATGGGAGTCTCGGCTTCTCCTTCCCAGACTTATATTTGAAACAAGCTGTGATGGATGGTCATGCTAACAGGAAGACTAACAGCTGGCCACCATTTATTTATGCAAAGAACCGCATGCCGGGAGAGGCTTCTTTACACCACATACATGCCAACTAAAAACCTTTCTGCCTTATGCACAGCCAGCTGCGTGTGGCTTCCCACGAACTGGAGTCACCGCTCCCACATCGGCTTCTCACACCCATGAATCCCATACTGAGGATGAGGAGGGGGCCCCCTTCCCGTTCCTGTCCTCACGCACTCATGGCCTTCGACCAGGGAATTTATACAGCGCAGACGGCGAGGTCCATTAGAAGGGCGTAAATAGCTCTCCGCTCTTCAAAGCCCAAAGCGAGCCACTCTGTGAGGTCCGAGTCAGCCCTGCCAGGCGCTCGCACTCTGAGCCTTATTCATCTTCCTGATAACTTCCCTAAAGGGCCGGCTCCGCCTTTTTGGTATGCTGGGCCTGTCAACAGCGCCTCCAGTTGGGTTTTCACACAAAAATTGGCATCTGCTGAGCTCCTACTGTATACATAACTGTTTCTCTGGAAAGGAAATAAAGGGTAGAAGAACACATTCACAGTTTTCTAGGGAAGGAGGCACAATGGATAGAAAATACTGTGGGTCAAATCACACAGCAGTTCTATGAAACCGAGGGCAGAGTGAGATCAAGGATGGCTGGGTGAGCCAGGAGGGAGTGGCCGAGGACATGACCCTCGCTGTCAGAGAGACCGGGGGTTGAATCCTAACTCTTAACTTTGCTTAAACTCTCTGGGCCTAGGTTTCCTCATCTGCAAGATGGAGATAAGAATAGGAACTGCAGGGTTCTTGTGAAGACTAAAGGAAACATTAGAGGGAAAGCACTTTGCGTGGTGCCAGGCAGAGAGTAAATTGAAGAAACATGAGCTGTTTTGTTTCAAGAGGGAGCTTTTGAGGAAAGGCGAGTTCGGAGGCTTTGGAAGCACCTAGGGACACAGACCCAGGCCCTAGTGTGTCAACCTACCTTCGTGGGGTGGTGATGTGGACACAGACTGCCTGCCTCTGATCGGGGGTCAGGGGAGAGGGAAGGACCCATTGCTGGTCCTCTAACCATGGGTAGAAAAACTCACTCCCAGGATTTCTGGTCAAGGTGACAGCATAGGTAAACGTGGTACTCACCTCCTCCCACAACCACATCAAAATTACAACTAAACTACAGAACAACCATCATTCAAAACCACCTGAAATGGCTGAATATAAGTCCTACGACTAGGGAATTAAAGAGAAAAACCACATCCGGACTGGCAGGAGGGGCGGGGATGTTGTGCTGGCTGGTCCCACACCCACGGGTGGCAGATAAAAATTGGAAGGGATATCTCAGTTGCAGAGGACATCCTGAGGAGTGAGGGTTTCCAGCCCCACCCCAGGCCCCCCAGCCCAGGGTTCCTGTGCAGGAAGAGAAATCCCCATAACTTCTGGCTATAAAAAACCAGTGGCGATTGAGGCTAAGACAGATGGAGGGCCAGACACTTCCTTCCAACAGGCCCACACATGGACTCACTTAGGCTCACTCCCTCTGAGCTCCAGCACTAGGACAGCAACTTGAAAGGCATCAGAGACGTACAGGTAGGAACTGAATTGCCCAGCACCAGGGAGAGTGATGGCAGGGGCCACTTTCTCCCGGACAGAAGTGCCGGCAGAAGCCATTGTTCCTTTTCTAAGCCCTCCTCTACGGAGCCAGCAGGCAGGTGCCATTCTGAGACTCTATCAGCCTGGCTCACACTCTTTGCCCTGCCCTGGTGATTCCGAGACCCCGCCCCACCCGGCTTCTGGGCCCGCGCAAGCTGTTTCCAGTGGCTTTTCCATACGAATGGCCTGTCTTGGCTCGTGCCTCAGATTTTCCTGAATTTCCTCCAACAAGCGGCATCTGGCCTCGGTGTGCCCCATGTCTCTTGCTAAGTGGCCCTGAGCCCGGGCTAGCAGCAGCCGGCCTTGGTTCACAGCTTGGCCTCTCCTGGGAACCTCTAAGCCCAGGACAAGTAGCAGCCATCTCAGATTGCTTTTTAGCTCATGCCGGGTGGCCCTGGGCAAGACACAGGCAGAAGCTGACCTTGACCTGCACCTTCTGGGGGGTCCCTGAGCCAGCACACTCAGTGGACAGCTTCAGGCCATGTCGAAGCATCACCACCCAACCACCTCCACAAGTGACACGCTCAAGGGGCAGACTTAGCAGGCACCAGAGCCCCACTGAAGTCCTGTTCTGTGGAGTGGGCCCTGGCACAGCTGATACTTCGTGGTGATTGGGGTGGCTGGTGGTCAGAGTCAGTCTTTGCAGCTAATCAGCCTCAGGGTAAACCCCTCCCATTGACCTGCCAAAAGCAATCAATGCTCAACAACAAGCGGAGGGTGTACACAGCCCACATGGGGGGCACACCTCAAGTACCCAGCTTGGGTGACACGAGAGGACCCTACAGAACACCTATTACATCAAGCCACTCTACCAACCTGGGTAGCAGTGCTACCTAATACATAGAAACAAACACAGAGGGGCTGCCAAAATGAGGATACAAAGAAGCATGGCCCAAATGAAAGAACAGGGGAAATCGCCAGGAAAAAAAACTAAACAAAATGGAGACAAGCAATCTAACGAATGCAGAGTTCAAAACACTGGTTATGAGGATGCTCAAGGAACTTAGTGAGAGCTTCAAGGGCATAATAAAGGACCAGTCAGAAATGAATACACTAACTGAAATGAGGAGTAATTTATAGGGAATCAACACTAGAGTAAATGAAGCTGAGAGTCAAAGCAGTGATTTGGACTATAAGGAATCAAGAGGGAAAAAAAACCCAATCAGAGCAGCAAAAAGAATCCAGAAAAAGTGAGGATGGCATAAGGAGCCTCTGGGACAACTTCAAGCACACCAACATCCACATCATGGGGATGCCAAAAGGAGGACAGAGAGCAAGAAACTGAAAATGTATTAGAAAAGATAATGATGGAAAACTTCCCTAACTTAGTGAAGGAAATAGACATACAAGTTCAGACAGCCCAGGGGGTCCCAAACAAGATGAACCCAAAGAGACCCACATCAAGACACATAATAACTAAAATGCAAAATGTTAAAAACAAAAAAGAATCTTAAAAGCAGGAAGAGAAAAGCAGTTAGTCACCTACAAGTGAGCTCCCACAAGACTGTCACCTGATTTCTCAACAGAAACTTTGCAGACCAGAAGGCACTGCCAAGAAATACTCAAAGTGATGAAAAGGACCTACAACCAAGGTTATTCTACCCAGCAAAGCTGTCGAAGGACAGATAAAGGGTTCCCCAGACAAGAAAATGCTGAAGAAGTTCATCACTACCAAACCAATGAAATGTTAAAGGATCTTCTTTAGGGAGGAGGAGGAGGGGGACAGAGAGGAGGGACTGAAAATGTGAACAATAAAAGGGCAATATACATATCTATCAACAACTGAATCTAGCCCTGGTCAGGTAGCTCAGTTGGTTAGAGCATCATACCAATATGCCAGAGTTGTGGGTTCAATCCCCAGTGAGGACACATACAAGAATCAACCAATGAATGCATCGAAAAGTGGAACAACATTCTGTTTTTCTCCTTTCCTTCCCTCTTTCTCTAAAATCAATAAATAAAAATTTTTAAAAACACTTGAATCTAAAAAAACAAAATAAATGAACAAGAAGAACAGAACAGAAATAGACTCACAGATACAGAGAACATTTTGACAGCTGCCAGATGGGAGGGGGTTGGAGAGAAGGGTAAAAAAGGTGAAGGGATTAGGAAGTACAAATAGTTGTCACAGAATAGTCATGGGATGTAAAGTACAGCACAGGGAATATAGTCAATAACATTCTAATAACTATGTGCGGTGTCAGGTGGGTGCGAGATTTATCAGGGTGATCGCTTAGTAAGTTATACAAATGCCTAATCACTGGGGTGTACACCTGAAACTAATGTAATAAAGTATGTCAACTGTAATTTAAAAATAAAAATAATTTTTAAATGGAAAAAAAAGAAAAAGAAAAATTCACTCCCAAGAGTCGCTCAGTCTTCCAGGAAAAAGGAGTCAAAATCCCATAGCAAATTAGGCCCACGTGCCCAAAAAGATTGCCTAAAAGTACAAGGTCTGACAGTCCTTGGCCTGGGACAGCTCTGTCATTCAGGGAAACTGAGTCTGAGCCATGGCTGTGTGTCAGGACACAGGACGATGGGTGCAGGGATATCATCTGCTTCTTGGCAACACTCCCATCGGCTTGGCTGCAGAAAGGAGCTTGGAGGGGAGGAGCACAAGGCTTACACCCTGACAGGAGACCATCACTGGCTTCTGTCTCAAACTGAAAACTTATCCTTTCCGGGCCAGACTCTAAGTCAGAGTGCAAGAGGTAACATCTGCAGCTGTGTGGGTCTGCACAAAGCACATTTCCTCCCTTTGTCTCAGGACAGGTGGAGCGGGCATGAACCTCACCTACACTTTGCAGATGAGACGTTGTGGATGAGGGAGGTTAAACAACTTGCCCAAGGTCACAGAGCAAGGCAGTGGCAGAGCTGGAACTCAAACCAAAATCTCTTAATGCCTGATCCAGTCCTTGCTGCCTTTCTCATCTGACTCTCTTCCCACCAGTTCTAGCTCCCAAACTGGGACTGTTTGGACAGTTAAAGTACATGTTACATCACAAAAAGCCTGTCATCCAAGCAGCAGACTCCATGGGTACAAACGACATATTGCATATGGCGATTCTCCAGATGCTCTCAAGATGGCAAGAGATCTCCCAGGGTGAAGACAAGAAGGTCTCGAGAGGGAAGCAAGTTGGGTTTTTGTCGGGAGAGAATGGCAAAAGAAACTGATTGTGTGCATGTGTGTGTCTGATGCCACACATACACACACACACACACACACACACACACACACACACACACACAGAGGCTGATGTCGATGTGCTGGCACGGAAAGAACGCCAAGACATTGATGAGTGAAGACCGCCAGTTGCTGAATGAGACATGCTATATGATCCCACGGGCATTAAAAAAGCAATGAAAACAAAACCACATATTGTGTCTACATTCATAACACATGCAAATGCACAGAAAAACATCTGGCAAGAGCCACACTCTACAAAATATCTTCCATGAGCCCCTGCAGACCCATTCTCCGGCCTTCTGCACCTTCCCTGTGCCCTGGGCAGCTGCTCTGAATGAACTGCATCAGCGAGTCGCCTTCCCTTCCAGCCAGTGGCAAGCACCAGCGGGAGATCAAAGGAATGGAGGAGAATGGCATTAGAATGTTTATTCCGCCCGTTCCCTCCCTAGGGTCTCCAGACACTGGCCACATCTCTCAACCAAAAGTCACAGCTCCTTTGCAAGGTGCCCATACTCTCCCCTTCCAGGGCCCGAAGGTGAGAAAGGCTTTCTGCTGTAGTGAGCCCTGGGGTGCCGCCCAATGCTTTGTGGACTCCCCCTCCCAACTTTACCTATTGCTTCTACATTAAAACCTCCTCCAATTATCCTACTTCGAATGTGCCATCTGCTTCTTCCTAAGACAAAACCCAAACTGATAACAGTGATTAACTGGGTTGGGAGGCGGGGGAAGACACGAACAAACACCAGTATCTGAGGCACAGTCACCTGGAGTGACTTCAGCCTTTCCAGTAAGTATGTGCCGTGTGGTTGCTTTTTATTGTGAAATTTTCAAGCATATGCAAAAAAGGAGGGAATGCTATACAGAGGCCCCTGCTTCAGCAACCATCAACTCATATCCGGTCTCGTTCCAGCTGCAGCCATAGCCGCTCTCCGCACCATGTTGTTTTAAAGCAAATACAAGACATCCTATCACCTGCGATGCTCTAACCTTATAAAGAAACTATTTCTATATTGCCTGGGTAATTAAAATTTAATTAAAAATGAAAGAATTCTTTTTTTTAAGCTTTATTGTATTTTTTCCAGTACCCTTTAGTCCCCTTATACCCCCTCCCCCCGGCAATCGCCACACTGTTGTCCATGTCCATGAGTGCTTTGTCCTTTTTGCTCAATCCCTCCACTCCCTCACCTCCCCACCCCTGCAACTGCTATCATCCTGCTCTCTATCTATGAGTCTGTCTTTGTTTTGCTCGTTAGTTCAGTTTGTTCATTAGATTCTACATGTGAGTGAAATCCGATGGTACTTGTCTTTCTCTGACTGGCTTATTTCACTTAATATAATGTTCTCCAGGTCCATCCATAATGTTGCAAAGGGCAAAATTTTATTCTTTTTCACAGCCGAGTAGAATTCCATTGTGTAAATGTCCCATAGTTGTTTTATCCACTCACCTACTGATGGACACTCGGGTTGCATCCATATCTTGGCGATTATAAATAACACTGCAATGAACATAGGGTTTCGTATGTTCTTTCGAATTAGTGTTTTGAGTTTCTTCAGATATTTTCCTAGATGTAGGATCACTGGCTCAAAAGGCAGATGCATTTTTAATTTTTAGATGCTTTCCACGGTGGCTATACCTGTCTGCATTCCCACCAACAGTACAAAAGTGTTGCCCTCTCTCCACATCCTCTCCAGCACTTGTTGTTTGTCGATTTATTGATGATAGCCATTCTGACAGGTGTGGGAAGGTATCTCATTGTGGTTTTTATTTGCATTTCTCTGATTAGTGACATTGAGCATCTTTTCATATGACTATTGGCCATCTCTTTGGAGATGTGTCTATTCAAGTCCCTTGCCCATTTTTTAATTGGGTTGTTTGTTTTTTTTGGTGTTGAGTTCTGTAAATACTTTATAAATTTTGGATATTAATCACTAACTAGATGTATTGGCGAATATGTTCTCCCACTGCGTGGTTGTCTTTTTATTCTGTTGATGGTTTCCTTTGCTGCGCAAAAACGTTTTAGTTTGATGAAGTCTCATTTATTTATTTTTCCTTTTGTTTCCTTCGCCTGGGAGTTATATCCCATAAAAAACTTCTATGAGCGATGTCCAAGATTTAACAAAAGAATTCTTGAAGCTAGAGCTTCCAAGGGTGAGGAGACTGTCCCTGTTTTGAGTTTCTGTCCAGCTGAGACCTTTCCCCCCAGCCCCCGCTGTCTTGGTGCCATGGCTCAGAGGCTGAACACGCTGGCCCCTTCAGCGGTCTGGGGCCAGGTTAGCACCGTAGCTCCCTGCCCGCCTGTCCTACATGTGGAGGGTCCTCATTATTCACACGAAGCCACAGGGACACCTCCCATCTGAGCATCGTCTTCTGGGTTCTACTCAGCCTAGTTTTCTTGTTTTTGTTTTAACTTTTTATTGAGGTATGACTTTAGATTTGTGAGCTTCATTCTATGTTGCCACATTCAGTCCATTTTCATTGCATTACAGTATTCCATTGTGTAATTTATACCATAAATCAACTATCCATCCTACTCTTTATGGGAATTGGGGCGGCTCTCGGTTTGGAGCTATTACGAATGGTGTTGTTATGGACATTCTAACACATGTCTTTTGATGCACATACCTAAATGGAATGGCCGAATCATAAGAAGGCATATGTTTAATCTTGGGAGATACTGACAGCTATCCAAAATGTATGTGATTTCTGGTATTCGACATCCTTGCCAACACCTGGATATTTCCTGGGTTTCTTTGTTTGTTCCACTTCGGTTATTCTGGTAGATGTGATGTTTCTCATTGTGGTTTTAATTTGCATTTCCCTGATGGCTAATGAAGCTGAACACTGTTTCATATGGTTTTGGGCCATATGGATATCCTCTTTGAAGAAGTATCTTTTCAAGTCTTCTGTACATTTTCCTAATGAGTGCTCTTCTTTTTCTTATCAATTTGTAAAAGTTATTTATATGTTCTGGATGCAAACCATTTATCTGATGGAGGTTTTGCAAATGACTTCTTCCATTCTGTATATTGCCTTCCCACTTTCCTAATGGTGTCTTTTGCTGAAGAGAAGTTTATAAATTTAATGTGGTCCAATTTATCAACTTAGTTTCTTGTACAGCTAACAGTTTTTATGGCTTGTTCAAGAAACCTTTGTCTACACGTCTTTCAGTTTATATGAAGATCCTTTTAGAAAAAAATCCTATTGGAAATTAATAAAAGCCCTAGGAAACCACTAATAGAGACAGCAAATCAGCAGCCCCAAGAAGCGATTGTTATGTGGCTGCCTCAGTTAGAAAGACAATCTCCTGATGTTTTTTGATTCCCTTGTTAGCAGCCACTTGTAAGAACCAACACTCTCCTCCCCTGTAATGGCGAAAAGAGACAGCAATTCAGACTGAACTCATCTGCATCAAGAGAAAAAATGTAAGAGCTTAGAATATTTTTTTATGCTTAAAAATAACTACTGAATACTTAACAACAGGCCAACAACCAACACAGGAGATGGGAGCTAGGGTTCTCGAACCGTATAGAACAGAAAAAATGCCAGCATTAAAATTGAAATTGCTTCCACAGGGTAAGTTCTTTTAGGAGGAACAAAGTTCTTGTTATATGGGCCTCCTCTCTCCCAGGAGAAGTTTGCATCCTAACCTGTAGGGAAACATTTCTAAAAACTTCCACCAGGGGGCACTTCTCCCACTGAAATTCATAAGTAAAACGTTTAACACACAGTGGTGATGGCACAGTACAAAAGACATTAATCTGAGAAATTTTAAGTATCTGTTGAAATGACAAAAGTTCCTTTGAAAATAAATTATTTTCACTGTTTAAGCAGCAATAAGTCTGGAATGTAATGGTGGCCTCCTAAATTCACAAACCTCTCCTCACAAATAAAAATCAAAACCAAGTAACAAACCAGCAAAAAGCTAAGGTGCAAAAGAGGGGAAAAAAGCAAAAATAAAAATCTATATATGACCCATGCCTTCAGCATTACTAGGAGCTAGATAATACTATAAACTTCAAATTACATGTAAGCACCAAATTCCAACACAGCACCTACCACTGCGGCAAGTCTGTGGGTACAGAGAGCAAGAAAAGAGAGTCTTAAGAAATTTCATGAAAAACAAAGGGGGAACGAAGGACATAAATGAAGCATAGGCAGAATCATCCCTAAAATATTATGCATTCATGAATGCATGATATTTGTCATTTATTCCTGAATGAAGCTGAAAAACACTATATGCAAAATAATGAGCATAAGTCTGAAACTTAGTTCACAATACTGGCTGCAGGGCAGGTAGTTGAAAGTGAATGGTGTCAGAGGTAGCAATGTCAGAGAAGTATGGCTTCTAGGAAGAGAAGGAAACAAAGAAGAGGTATTGCCGTTTAGAGATGAAGCAGTAAATAAAAAGAAGTGATAGGGGGAAAATTAATAATCCTGCAGAAAACTAATCATAGAAACAAAATACACGAAGTCCTCCCCCCTCATTTTGCCAGCACTATCCATTCAATAAACTGCATTTTACTATGCTGACAGAAGAGGGCACTCTTGAAAGAGGAACCCATGTCACAAAATGCCTAAGAGTAGGGCAGGAGGAAATCAAACTCCACACTAAGCTACTGAAAGAAAAAGAGATTAAATATAAATCAGGACATTTCAGCTAATGAAAATTCTTCCCCCAAACACATACAAAAAAATTAACCATGAATAAGAAAACTATAAAGTAACATTTCAAACTAAATTAAATATTATAAAATAGACACCTCAAGATTTTTTTAAAAAGTAGAATCACATATAACTACTAAGGAGAGAAAATGACCTCCAAAATCAGGAATAAATGCAATGAGAGTTGATCAAATTCAAGAAAAGTTTTGTAGAAAAAGTCAAAACTATCTCAGAAATGAAGACTAGATTATAAGATGCCCAAAAGGGAACAGGTTCAAATGAAAATTTTAAAAGGGACACTGAAGAAAGGTATAAAACAAACAAACAAAAAGAATGAAAATAAGTTTTAAAAGAAGTAAAAAGAGTCAGATAGGAAGTAGTTGAAATGGAAAGCAAAGAAGGTCCAACATAAGTATAATTGGAGTCCATGAAGAAGAAAAGTCAAACAATGGCTCTGAAATAGTATTGAGAAATACAATCAAAGAAAACTTGTCAAAAATAATATAAATCCTAAGTCAACATATTAAAAAGGTCCACTGTTTGCTTTGGAAAACTAATTTGGAATGATTGAACCTGAGATGTATCTAGTAAAGACTTTAATGACCAAAAAAAAAAAAAAGTCCTCAGGATCTGTAGGCAAAACGATCAAAATTTTATTCAGGTAACAAATTTAGGTTGACATCAGACTTCCTAAGGACAACACACAGAATGGACCAAGAGTGTAGTAGCATCCTTAAGACACTGAAGAAAAGATAGTAAAAACCAAATATTTTCTATCCAGTGTTCATCCAACCAAGCTTTACCCAACCAAAGGAAAACTGAGAGACTTCCAGCAATAGGGCTCATAGTGATAATTTAACATGTATAATTATAGAGCTAAGAATAAAACAAGGGTGTGGTCATAATAACAAAAGACTATAGAAACATTACATATTCTGACAAAGCAGAAAGACTGTGACTTTAAAAATGATAACAAAGGGGAGAGAGAAAAGGGAAAGTGAAATATAACCACTGATTGTTATTTAGATAACAGGTTGGAATCAAAGGATACTATTTAAATCTGACAGACCAGATAGTGAATGTTTAAGAAAAGGGGGTTTAGGGCAATATAAAACGTATAAATAAAAAGGCAACCATCAGATCAAAAATAAAAACAAAAAAATTCTAGACACCAACAGAAATACATTAAATAGAGAAAGAAACTCAGTTAACACAATACACACAGTCCTAAACCAACATCTCAGCATATTACTTAATGGGGAAGCCTAGAGGCATTTCCACTGAAGTGAAAAGTGAGGCACCGATACCCACTTTTCCACTACCAACAGTGCACTGGAAGTATTAGATAATGTAACTGGACCACAGAAAACAACAAGAGGCTTGAGAACTGGAAAAGAGGAAAGCTAACTCACATAGGACATGACAGCATATCAACATGACAGCATATCTAGAAAATCCGGAGAATGAATGATAAAACTAACTCAGGATTTCTCAATCTCTTTGATCTCAGAATCCCTTTACTCTCTTAAAAATTATTAAGGCTCTCAAAGAGTCTTTGTTTATGTGGATTATATCTATTGCTATTTACTAGATTAGAAATTAAAACAGAAAATTTTAAATATTTATTAATTAATTTTAAAGTAACAATAATGAGCATGTTAACATAAATAGCGTATTTTAAAATAAGCATAAACAAACTTTCAGTGAGAAGAATAACATTGTTTTATATTTTTGCATATCTCTTTGTTGTTGAGTTTAATAGAAAACAGCTGGATTTGCACATCTGCTTCTGCGTTCAATCTGTTACATCACACATTGTGCGGCCTCTGAATAACTCCACTATGCACTCTTGGACCATGCACTGAGAGGCACTGAACTAATTCAAACAATAAAATAATTCAGCTAGGTAGAATATAAAATCAACAACAACAACAAAAATCAATAGCAAAAGCCTTCATAGAATCGTAAGATGAAACAGGAGAGAAACCCCCCATTTGCAACAGCAATAGAAAAGATAAAATACTTAAGACTAAATGTTAACAAAGAACAACATTTCTAACAAGAAATGTTAGAAAACTGTAATGCACACCTAAAAAACACAAAAGTAGACTTGAACAAATAAAACGGACACCCCTGATTCATGGTCAGGATGTCTCAACATCATTAAGATATCAATTCTCCTTAAGTCTATATATGAACTTAATATGATCTCAAAAATCTTAAGCAGATTTTTTTCTGTAGCTGAAGAAGTTAATACTAAGGTTCATATTAAAAAATTAATGTGTCAGAATAAGTAGGGAAACACCGGAAGTCAAACTAGCCCGCCAAGGTATTTGTAAATATTACAAAGCCTCTATAATTCCAACAGTGTGGTAACAGCACATAAAGGACAGACTAATGGAACACACTACCACGTCCAGGAATCAATGAAACCACACGCAAAAACCTAGTATATGATAAAGGTGATATCTCAAATCACTCAGGCAAAGATGGATTTTGTAAGACAGGGTACTGGTACACTGGATAGACATTTGGAGAAAAATGACAAAATGAGATCCATTCCTTACGTCACATATGAAAATAAACTCTAAATAGACCAGAGCTTATTGTGTGAAAAATTAAATCATGCTTATACTAAAATCAAACATGAGTGAATTCTTCTATAACCTGGGTGTAGGGAAGCTTTCTAATTATGAATCAAAATCCAGATGAAATAAAAAAAATTGACAACTCCGACTTCAAATTATTTTTTAAGTTTTGCATGGCAGAAAACACCACAAGCAAAATCAAGACAACTGGAGAAAATATTTGCAAAAACATATCACAGATAAAGAGCTAATATTCCTTTTAAAAGACCCCCAAAATCCTATAGAAAAGTAAGAAAAGACATAGAAAATTCACCAAAAAGACACAAAAATGCTTCTGAAACTGATGAGAAAATATTCGGCTTTACACATAATCAGAAATGCAAATTAAGACTCCACTGAGATACTATTTTTCAGCCATCAGACTGGCAAAAATTCAAAACCCTGACAATACACTCTGCTGGCAAAGCTGTAAGGAAACAGGCAATCTCATATGTTGCTGGTAGAAATGTATATTGAGAAATTTGACACTAACAAAACTGCCTATTTATTTACCTTGACTCAGCAATCCTACTGCTAAGAAATTCTTGCCCTAAAGATATACCTCCAACAGTTAGAATATACACACATAAAGTTTATTCGTTGCAGCCTAACACTGGAAACTGCCTAAATTCTGAAACACAGGAAATTGGTTCAAAACAAACTATGTTACATATACACAATAGAAGAATATGCTGCTGTGAAAAAGAATGGGAGTGAACTGATACGGAATGATTTCTGGAATATATTGTTAGGTTAAAAAAAAGCAAGGTGCAAAAGAACATATATAGTAAGCTGCCTTCTGTGTAAGAAAGGAGAAATATGAAAGCATATATGTGTTTGCTGATTTCTGAAAGAAAGAAAGGAAGGAAGGAAGAAAGGAAAAGAAAAGAAAAGAAAAGAAAAAGGAAAAGAAAAGAAAAAAAGAAAAGAAACACAAGAAGGAAAAAACAGAAAAAAATAAAATTGACTACCACCAAGGGATGGGGAGGAGACAAGAGTGGTCATGATGTGGAAAGGAGTGCCACTTTCCTAAATACAGTCATACCTCAGTATTCCTTGGCTTCAGAGCTCATCAAACCCTGTACTCTTCGTACTCTGATAAGAAAAAAATGTTTCAGCACTCAGCGCTTGCTCAGACTTGTTGCACGTGCTAGGACTTGTATGAGTCACGCTGCCACCGCCCCCCAAGAGAAAATACTTCATTGTTTGGTACTTGTCGGTTTCAGCACTTGTCTTGAGTTCCGGAACAAATTAACGATGAGGACCGAGGTACCACTGTATACTTTTCTGTGTAAATTTGGCTTTTGGAAGCATATTAATATTCTATATAATCAAAACAAAATTAAATCAACAAGGATGGAGGGGAACAAAAACTAAATTGAAAGCAAACAGAAGCAAATGAACCAAAGTGTATTTCAAATAAATCTAATCATGAGAAAACCTCTGGCAAATCCAAACTGAAAACCACACGGAAGGGGAAAGGACATAAGCTAATCCAAGCC
>PVJD01006407.1:0-98877 GCA_004026545.1 Mormoops blainvillei | reverse complement strand
CAATTATGTAGAGCATTCATACTACGAAAAACTCCTTAAAGCTGAACTGATAAAATGAAATGCCATTTTCATAGCGGTGCGACAGCTCCCATACCTGCTTCCCACTCTGCCCTCCCCGGCCCCCACGACGAGTCCATTCATTCTTCTACCACTACTGAGGAGATTTCTCTAAAACTGCCCTTCCTAAACATTCCAGTGGCTCTCCGCTGCCTTCATGATTCAATCCAAAATGGGTGGGACCTCCTGCTTCGTAAAGCAGCCTTTACCGCCGCGGTCACAAAGAGTAACACCAAGGCCTCTCCCCCGTCACCCCTTCGTGTGTGCTCTTTCCACCTGGCACCACACCTCCCCCCACCACCTACCCCTGGTCACCCTCCAGATCCTGCCCTGTCATCATTATGCCCGCAAAGCTTTGTATGACCCCTCCAGAGCTAAGCTCTCACATACCCGCTCTATTTCCCTCCAGACAACTGTAACCACGTGCGATTTATTTGCTCATTGGCCCCAGGGACAAGAAGCCACTGTAGGCAGGAACCAGAGTATTACCTATTCTAGCACACGACTGGCAAATAGTAATGCTCATTAAATAATGTTTGTTAAATGGGTGAATTAATAGTTAGGTTCTTGAACTTGCGAGTGGTCGTTTAAAGACAGCTCCACGTTTTCATGTCGCTTTATGGTTGACTGAGCACATCCGCATCTCATTATCTCATTGAACTCCTAACACCCAGTGCAGCGGGGCTGGTTCTACCCAAACACTGGGGAGTGTCCACTCAATCACCACGCCGTTTCCCTTCCATACCGGTGGCCCTTGTTTTTTCTGCAGCCCGCTCCTCCCCAAGTAGCTAAGGCTAATCCTGATTGGCACGAGGTAATTGTGGTGGTAGTGTCAGCCTATTTCCCTAGAAAACCAGGTCTTAGGTACGAATATGTTATTGGGAGGTGTGATGCCAGGGGCATGAAGAGTGAAGGAAGGAGGAAGAGAGGCAAGAATGGGAAGTAACTAAAAATTGATGCTTATCCAGATGGGCCACCATTTATTTCACAAAGACACTTACGTGACTGAATCACACAAGCTACATCAAAACTCGTACTTCTGAACAGGCCATCATGGGGGAAGAGGGGAGAGATGGAGAAGGAATTAATCTACCAGTTTCTTCCCATTCACTGTCTTCCACTGGTAACAATTTGCCCCAAAGGACTGGCGTGGTGCCTCGGCAATGTGCAGAAGTGTTGGGAGGGCCAGAGACTCAACAAACTGTGTGGACTTGCAGGGGACCGGCCCAAGATGCTACAGCAGCTGCTGCAAACACCTGAGGGCCCAGGGGATGAGAGAATAGGAGGGCTGACGCAAGATAAAGCAGACACGGTGGCACGTCTGGGGAGTGGTTTAATGGCTGGCATGTGGGAAGTCTGCTGGCGGAGCGGAAATGGTAAGGCAAAAAATTTTAGAGACATTCTTAGAGACGTTAGAAAAATAGGAAAACATATTATATGTTGCATTTCACTGACTGGATAACTCGGCATGCAGCTGACAAGAAATAACTTGCCACAATCTAACTGGCAGTGTTGCTTCTTTCATGGTGCTATAGACACAATGGTGCCTCTTACAGCCAATGACATCTCAGAACCTGCGAAACACAGCAGACCCGGTGTTTGCCTTCGGACATCAGTGTGTGATCACATGACGCTAGGAGTTGCAGCAGCCGCCCCGCAACCATGAGAGGAGCTTGCGACCTCGCGGCCTGAGGACGGCAGAGCAGAAACATTGAAAGGACCTGGGCCCCTTCGATGAGGTCTTCTCCCCCTGGGGCGGATTAAGGCGCGGAGAATAAGGGACTGAGGTGGCTTTTCCAGAGTCACATGGGTGACTCAACAATAAAGCTGAGATTTTAACCCAGGTCCTTGGTGTTCTTTCCCAGAAAACGAGAGCACAATGTTTAAGGCCTTTCACAACTGGCCTGCTTACAGCCCTATCTGCTAATCTCTTCCCACATGTCTCTCCTAGTCTTTGGTTGCCTGAAACTTGGCCTTTCCTGAGAGCATTCTGGTTTCTCGTGCTTCTGGAAATTCTAACGTTTTAGAAAAGTTGGCCAACAAACAGGGGAGCATGTGAGCCCATTAAGGATTTACTATGGAGAAAGTATAGCACTCTGGGGCTCTATCCCCAGCCACCCTCTCTATTAAAAAACTTGTGTAGTTAAGGTCTCTAACCCCAGCCTTTTAAGATTCAGCAGGTGGAGAGCAACACCGTCTTTTCTTCAAATGCACTTTGGTGCCACTGTCAACACCAGCGCACTGGGTCGCACATGGGTGTGACGGCCGAGCAGAGCAGCAGCCCTCGCCGGCAGGTGCCCGCCCATCCGAAGGGGCTCCCTAGGTCACACCAGACAGTGCAGGGCAGCCAACCCCAGTCCTCAGCCTGCACGGACCCGGTCAGCCCCAAGGGTCACGGCTACCTGGCGACTCCCCTGCCAGGGACAGTAAGATGTTTACACAGACTGGCTTTGACTCCTATGACCCCCACTGGCGAGTAATTCGGTGCTGGTAAATCGCTCGGTGTCCGCGGAAGTCTGAAAAATCAGAAAGCAATGTCTCTACAACAATCCAAGCCCTGACTGTTCCCGGATAGGGGAAATGATTTACCCCCGATTTTGCCAAGATGGTCAGGCACCAAAATAAAAACCCAAACGATCCAGAGAGATCTACTGATGAAGCAACTTAATGACTTAGTAAATTTCTGCCTAAGAGAAAGGATTTTTTTAAAAACCCACTAGGGCATGAAAGCACTGTACAGGGGGAAAAGCAGCCGGTTTCTGCGTGTGGGTGCCCCCAGCATCCGTCCACCTGCTGGCTGTGAATAATCTGGGTGCCACTTCCCCTCCTCACCAGAGCATCCCGTGTGTTATTTTTTAAAGATTTATTGATTTTTAGAGAGAGGGGAAGGGAGAGAGAAAGGGAGAGAAACACCGATGCGAGAGAGAGAAACATCAACGGCTGCCTCTCAAACGTGCCCCGGCCGGCAACCCAGGAGTGCGCCCTGGCCTGGAATCGAACTGGCGACATTTTGCTTTGCTGGTCGATGCCCAACCACCTGAGCCACGCTGGTCAGGGCTCCTGCAAGTGAAATCAGACAATATCCCCAGTGCGCCAATCCCCCCTATCAAGGTAGCGACCGTTGTCTTTTTTCCCCTCTCTGCACCCGGCATCATGGGACACCCTTCTAGTACCTCCCCGCGATGGGAAGAGGAAATCTGCATACATGTAGGGCTCCCCTTCCTGTAAATAACTCAGGGTGAAAACTAAGCCGGTGACTTTTAGTCTGAATACTCCAAGGAAGCCTGACATAGAGAAGCCAGACCACTCAACAGTGGCCTCTCTCTGTCCCTACTGCCCTGTCCTTTAACGGGACCTGGTGTTGGGATGTGGCAGAGGCCCTCCACTTACATTTCTCCTAGTTCTCCAATGGCACAGAACTAAGTAAATATTTATGCACGCGTGCAAGAGTACTACAAACCACTGCTGGTGGGCTCGCCGGATCTGGCCTTCCGAGGAGACCAACTGCATGTGTTTAGTTCATTATGTCCTAAGCAGAACCAAGCGGGGAAAGTGAGAATATGATAGCGGTTGTAAGTGCACTTAGGGTCCTTGGCTGCGTGGGAGCTGCCGGGTGGAGAAATATATTATTCTTGCTTTTCTACTAGCCTCTTCATGAAGTAATCACTTAAATGGGTTCTCAGAGTTCAGGGAATTGGAAGAGCAGCAGCAGTGAGAGAAATACCTTGAATTTCTTTGCAAGGCGCTCTTGCAAGGGCTTCGCACACATTATTACACTTACCAGCCCTCCAGGTGCCTGCACTTCCACCCCCCAAACCCCAAAATGACGTCGGCTTCATGGGGAGGAAATCTTCCCTGACAAGCAAGGGAGAAGGAAGGTAGAGGATGTGAGACCCACCAGACGTGGTTCCTGCAACTTCCAGAGCCCAGGGTTCAGAAATCCCAGTCCACCAGTGGACGTTGCATTATTTGAGAGAACTCCTCTTGGGAATATGAAAGGGACATGGCGGTGTTGACCCCAGACTCCCCCTCTGAAAGGAGAACGCCTGGAAGTCAACGTAAACACCAGCCTCCTCTTCTCCCACTCCTGCTCCACACAGCCCTGCACACACACACCCTTGGGTAACTCAGAGCTATTTTTGAGCTTCAACCTCATCTGCCTGTCACATGAAGCTCTGTGTTACTTAAGATGCTTCAGTGAAAACAAGCCTTCTGACAACCTCAGGCTTGAGAATGGGAAGAGGAATAAAGGCTACTCCAATCATAGGTCGTTAGTCCTAATTAATGCCCACCTCCTGCGCTTGGTATTCTAGACACAGTCACCCCCACTATTTGGGGGGCTGAGGGAAGAACTCAATTCACTCTGTGGCACAGGGACCGACCCTATCAAGCCGTTCACCTGCCAGTCCCCAGAGAACATGATCTTTCAGGCAAAGAAGCAATTTATATTCAACAACCAGGAGGAACACATAATCCTGTGTTTCCCTTTTGAAACTGTCTTGACATTTTTGTGGTGCATCTTCTTTTAGGGAACAGAGAGTGCTTCCTGACAGAAACCAGAAGTCCTTAATCTTTTTGCTTTTTGGTTCTAGACCTCAAGTCAATATATACAATGTACGTATATATTGGGTTGTTCGACATATAGATATTAAGCACTCTAATAGGCTCTGCCAAAAAATATAAAGCATATAAAATCTGGTTCCTCCTTTCAGAAATATATCATAAGCACAAACCTCACTAAATCAAATCAGATACCTTCTGAGCAGGTAACACTCCTCTGCCACTTCCTGCAGAAGTTCCACCATTAACGCTGCAGGCGATAAATTCAAATGGAGGAGGCTGGCACAGCCCCTGCCCGGAGTCCGATTTGAAGCACCGAGGCACTCAGGTCTGCGGTCGTCCCGCCCAGCTTCCCGCTTTCCCTCTCCCACCTGCAGGCCCATTCCGCCCTTCCACTCACTGCTGCTCCACAGTTGGTTACTGAGCTCGGGCTGAGTGGGTACCGGTGAGCCCCGATGCGGTTCCTTCATTCTGCTGCCCACTGGAGTCCACTGTACTTTTATGTCTCCACGTCTCTCTCCATCACTAGACTATAAATTCCTCAAGGGCAGCATTATGCCATAATCATCTTGGGATCATCAGAGCCAAGTTCAGAGCCCCACATTAATGGGATCAACAAAAGAGAATGGAGTTAGTCAAGGAATGAATAAAGTTGACAAAGCAAATTTAGCAAGCTAAATGATTTCGGCCTCGGGAGCAACTTCCCAGGGTACCTGTAGACAATGCCCAGGCCTTTCCCCGTGTTGGAGAAATTTTCTCATGTGACCCTCTTTGAAGTAGCCTCCTCCTCCTACTTGGTCTGAGCTCATAGTTCAGCACTTAATGGTTCTTAGGAGTTATCCTGCCTATTAGCATGCTTGATTGCTGTCTGTCCTATCAGAAAATAGGGTCCGAGAGGGCACAGACTTGTGTGGTCTGCCCCTGAATCCTTCACATTGAGGGTACGACTTAGTAGAATGCCAAAAACCTATGTCTGATAAATAAATTAATTAATTAATGAGTGAATGGAGAATCGCATGTCCAATTAAGGTGTAAGAATATCAGAGCTCTGAGGAAAATTAACATACCTTAATATCTAACCGATTAATATTTGTTGATAGAGGAGATGGAGTCCTGCTAAGAACAGTGAATACAAAGATAAATAAAATGCTGTCTTGAAAATCAAAAAGGTGTCAACTTAGTGGGCTCCCCAAGACACGCACACGTACGCACACAGGCACACACAGTGCCATTTTAAGAGCTCTTACAATCGTGAAAATTCAGACACTGTAACAGTCCCTGGGAGATATTAAGTGGTCTAAATCTCAAGGGCCTTATTTTGCAGCAGGGAGACTGAGAGCCTCCACGAAGATGACTGATGACGAATGCCAGCTGCGCCAGCCATGTGTATCATAACCTCGTGGACCACAGAAGGAAACGGTTATTATCACCCTTGTAAATGGTTCCAAGGCTTCCTCCTTCCTCCCCTCCCACACCCTCCCCAGGAAGGGGACACCGGTGGCCTTAACCCAGGAAGAAGGTGTTCCTGACGACAGCTCTGTAGGTGAGTACCTGTGTGCGGGTGGCCCCAGGAGTGGGGGGATCCTTCGTCTCGGTCACTTACTCAAGGCAGGCTATCTATTTCACCTTTATGTTCTTCAGAGCACTTAACACACTCCCAGTTTGCAATAAATTACAATTAGTGACAACAGCATCGTTGTTCTGGGTTTTAATATGAGAGGCATTAATTTTTAATGTTTGCTGTACTCAGAGGTGCGTGGAAGACTCGAAGCATGTTTAGTAATGGTCCCTTCCGCCTTCGGAGCCCTAGTGATGCTCTGGGGGGGGGCGGTCACAGCCGCCGAATGCTCAGTGCAGAATAAGGTGACGAGAGGGAACGACGCGCTGAGGGGAAAGGTTTGAGCTGGGAAAGCACGTCTGCTCCGGAGGATGTGAGGCCCGCTGGGTCCTCGGCTGCAGGTTGGTGGCTGGCTCTGCCACCTAGGCGGCCTCTCTCTGACCCAGCCTGGCAGGGCGGGCCCTAAGAACCCCCAAGATAAACAGGCGCCGAAAGCCCGACGCTGCGTTTGGAAGTGCACATTCTTAAAGGGAGCTGAGGGAGAGCTTCCCTGGAGTGAGGAGGCGGGGGGGAGAAAGGATAGAGGGTCCCACTCCATTCCTCCTCACGTGCCCCAGCGGCAGGACTTCTTGGGGCCGTAAGGGCTGGCGATCCGCCTCCTTCCCCAGGCCAGGCGAGGCTGAGGAAGGGGCTTTTCCCTGCCCAGGTGCGAAGCTGTTGGTGGGGGTGCGTGGCCCGTGTACAGGCTCTACCCTGATTCACTGACGTTAGGCCTTCTCTGCCCCGCCCAAAAGACAATGGTCCCATGTCTCCGTGACGGTAATTCACCCTGTGCAGAAGCTGCAGCTGTGTTTTCACCAATGAGATTGGGATGCACTAAAATCGGTCTTCGGCTTTGGTGCTTGGCCAAAATCTCTTCTGTTTGAGCTGTAGCCACTGAAAGACTAAATAATCCAAGTCCCACTTCCACATCATTCCTGGGACCCCTGAACCTATGTGTGACCAACGACTGTGACATCAGCTGGGTAGGTCACTAGTTTTTCTAGTCAAGGTAAACCCAGAAGTAAAGCAAGACAAAACAAAAACATAAGCCACGTCATTTGAATGTGTCAGTATCTGAATACTTAACTTTCAAATATAGGAAAGTGCTGCACGTGGACCTTGGAGTGAAAAATCTCCTTACAGGCTTTATGTGTCAAAATGTTACCAGTTTGTTACAGTCTAAACATACATGTATTACTGCAAGGGGAAAATGCTTCAAAAATTAATGGTGATTGCGAAAGCTGTAAATTTTAAGGACAAAACTAATTATTTAAAGCTTTCAAATTGCTAAATAAGTGGGAAAATTAATGGGGAGTTAATATGAGTGTCTTCTCCAGACAGCTTTCTGAAGAGCACCACACCCTTCTGTGACCATGAATATTTATTACAATGTAAACCATCCCAGACAGAGTAACACAGATAAAAATATTTCTAATTTTGGCTACTTAAAAAAGAAAAATACAGCATTATAAAATAATGCTAAACAAAATGATACTGAAGAAATGTACTGGCTACTTAGTTATTTAGTTTCTTGTAGACCATGCTCCCAAGGCCTCCACCCACGAGCCGAGCATGAGCGTGGCTTCCGAGGGCGAGGGTAGAGCCCGGAGCTCTCACAGCCCAGCCTGCGGCCAGCAGAGCCGACACTGTCTTGTTCCTGCACCGGGTCAAACTTAATACTACGGCTCCTGAAACTTTCCAAAACAAGATTTTTGGAATACCTAAATTTTTAATACAAAACATGTTATTTAGACTTGTAACCCAGAAATTCATTCTCTAACGGTTAATGTCTGGCTTCGGCCAAACGTCGACTTTAACTCACGACTGTCCAACGCTGGGCCACAGTGAGTGTTCCGTGCCTCTCCCGGGCTTCCTTCCCTGAGCCCCGCTCTCAGCAAGAAGCAGGGTGGACTTCCCCAGGACGTCTACGCACGGAGACTAAACAACAACCAGGGCACTCTCTCCCTCAATGGTAAGTTCCTACCACTGAATGTTACACGGAGAGTCTGCCCCCATCATGCTCCGCACACCCAGCCTATGTTTACGCCTTTCCAGCCCGGGGGTCCTGCTCGTGACATCGACAATGGCGCCTTCCCCCCGGGCTGCTGTGCAGAGGTTCCGGGCCTCACCCTGAGCCTCTGCCCCACTCACATGCCTGGGTTTCACCAATCTGTTCTCTCATCTCCCTCAAGCTGGTCTCCCACCCCCACGACAGACAGACCTGCCCTTGTGGGGAAGCCTGAGGGACAGACCCACGAGCCTCTATTCACCTAGGGCGTGACATGTTTTACACTCTTACTGACCTCTAGGATGGAAAATGCTGTGAACTGGGAGAGCTCAGGACCTTCCTTTTGTTGCATCAACATCAAAAGGAAAGCTTATTCTTCCACGACCTGGGTCCACACAAGGCCCGGAAGGAACGGTGCGCTCCCTTGGACAGGGCAGCGGGGCTGCTCAGGCACACGTACGTGACCCAGTCCACCGTGCTGCCCGTCACGCTGCTCCTTAGACATGCTGCCACCTGCAAAGGCTCGCCTGTGCCACCTACAGCAGTAAACATGCCAGCATAATTAATGTCTTAACAACTTATTACAGTCCTCAGATAATTAATCACAAAGGCTAAACACGCTGTCTCATCTTCCTAATGTGCTAATGCTCTAATTATTACGCCTCAATTAAAAGGAAGTCAGTGCTCCTTGCTTAGAAGCGCATGGTTAATAAAGGCCTCTTCACGGCTCCAGCCGACAGCAGCACTAGGTACGGGTCCGGGAGGCGGAGGAGAGGCCTTTACCACGAAGCTGTGTAGGCAGCTTCCGGCAAGAAACTGGCAGCTTCCTCTTCTGGAATTTCATCCTTGGATGAACGTTAAGTTCTGAGAATCTGTCGGGGCTTCCAGATATCTCCCGGATGGGGAGAAGCTGTTCCAAGAGAAGGTGTGAGTCGGTGCTGGCACGTGTGTGTGTGTTTCCGGGGATTGTGAGCTAGAGAACAGTCATTTTCTTTAAGAGATTCGTGGGTGAGTGAGTGTGGTCCATGTGACCGGTTATGTCCTGGGGAACCCACGACCCAGTGCGCTTACGATTTGGGGAGGGGGCTCAAGGAACGAAGCATCTCCCTCTGAGTTAGAGTACCACTGCCACCAAATGTCTTTAAGAGTGGTTTCCTGTTTTTGAAACATATTTTTAAGTTATTTTAAATAGATTTTTACATTGTTACCTAGGATATACACATCCATAAATACAGAACACTGAAACAAAGTTTCCCAAAAATAAACCCAGCATCCCAAAGGCATTTTGATATTTTATAGACTATTTTATTCCGTTTCTAAAATGCCAGTTGCAACCCACAAAACTGATCTCATAGCCCACTAATACATCTCAATCCAGAGGTGAAAAAGGTGAAAAACACTGGTCTAGAAGCCAAACAGCCCACAAGGGGGTTCCCCTTTTTCTAAGCCTCTCAACTGACTGAGGCTAAGATCTGGCTTCCCAGTCTTGAGGATCACTGATCAACTCATCGACAAATGCTTACTGAGAAGTCACACGTCCCTCACCGCCTGGAGCTTTGTCCATCTGCCTCCTTATCTGGCTGTTTAGAATCAGTGGCAGGTCAAGAATGACCGGTCTTGAAGCCGAACTATACACACACCCCCCTCACAAGTTTTCAAGATAATAAACAGTCGCTTTAAAAAGGTTTGGGACCCAAAATTACAGGGGACCCTTTTAAGGCAAACAGAACTTTTGAACTACTCTGAGCACTGAAACTAAGAGAAAGTTATAAATGAGTTTACAGACTCCTGGGGAGGAGGACACACAGAAGCACTGAAAAGGAAAAGATCTCAGTTCAGGACAGTGTTTGATAAACTGCCCCTTAATGATATCTGTTAGGAAGAGAGACAGATTTCCAGAGTGCACAGCGCAAGTCTTCCCAGAGTCGCAGGTGCTGGAGCCGGCCCTTGGAGGAAGACGGATGCCACTCTGCAGGCCTGTGAACCTGGGCGCCCTCCCTGACCCTGCACCCTCTCATACTCCCATCCGGGTTCTGTGGGCACTACATTCGACACTACATCCGGGCTATGACAGATACATAGGGCTGGGCAAAAGCAGGTGTACATTTGTTCACACAGAAAAAGACAGGCAGGTTATGATTATTACAGTAGCTGTAGTAACTCTGTTGTGTGGACTTACAACTGTAAACCTACTTTTGCCTGACCCTGAAGAGAATGTGACTACTTCTCCCAACCTCCAACACAGCTCTCTTGTCCAAATCCCACCATCGCCCCACCTGGATAATTGCAATGGCCCCTTAGTCTACTCTGGGGCTTGCCCCCTGCCCCCCGCACAAACCATTGCCCACAGAGTAGTCAGAAAGGTCCCACAGACTTAAATCTGACCATGTCATTCCTCTGGCCTCTCACCTCACTCCTTGCGGTGTCCCACAGGGCTCAGGTGATCTAGCCTTCCATTAATTCTCCGACATGACCTCATCTGCTACTACTTTTCTCCAACTCCCATTCGTTCTGTTTCAATCACACTGAGCCTCTTAATACTCTCCAAACATACCCAGCATGCTCTTGGAGCCCCCGAGACAGTTGCCTCCTGCACGTCCTTCAGTCTTTGCTCCAAGGGCATCCTCTCAGGGAGGCCTCCGCTGCCCAGCCTATCGAACCCTGCAACTCCCGTGCCCCGAGATGCTCTAATAGCCATCCCCACGTTACCTTTCTCTGTAACTCGTATCGCCACCTGATGCCACCGATGTATGACTTGTTTATATTCAGTCTCTACTCACGTAAACGCAAGCTGCCTAAAGGAAGGGTTTTTTGTCCGCTTATTTTGTTTCTGTGCAGCCCCTTGGGCAGTGCTGGGCACACCCAAGGTGCTCATTAGCTGGGAAGGCTGGGAAAGGACACTGGGGCAGCAGAATGGTGCAGACCAAATAACAAACCGGGGGAAGCTCTAGGGGTGGTGGAAGGGGAGGGAGTGGAGCGGCTCCCCTGGCCGCAGTGGGAGCTCTACCTCGAAGAGAAGTAGAAACTGAGGCTGCAAAGGTGAAGATGAGGATGCTTTCGGTCTTCCTGGCCATGGAGATGCCCCCTCGTCTCTCACCCTCTGCCTTAGCCACAGGGAACTGACGTCCTATTGCTACCACTGAGGATAGTCACCTATGTTTTTGCAGGGAAGAGTTATTTTTCATTTGTCTGAAGTCTTGACCAGATCGTATTTGATCTGGAGCATCCTGTGAAAACAAATAAATATAAAGGCTGCCCTGGACCGCTAACACGTTAGTCGCCTCTTCCTGGGCAGGAAATTCAAAGGCGGCTTTCGTTTTCAGATAGCAAATCAGGGGCTGAGCGACCACTGTGGTTTCTGCGTTGGTTCCTTCCCGGAACTCTGCATGGTCCCCAGGAGGACCACGTGGGAAACGGCGATGTCTTTGGATGTGGATACGAGGTCTGTGGAGGGGGGAGGGGCAGAGGCCATGGGAGCTGAGAGAAAATGTTCCATCATGGAGTTTCAAGAACGGGGCTTCCTTGAGGGCAGCGCCAAGATGCCTCCTCCATGCTGTTATTTCCCGAAGAGATTCAACTAAGCCATAGGAGAACAGCAGGGTTTAGAACACCCAGGGAGTGAGCAAGTGAACGCCTGTGTGGATGCGTATGGGTGCATGTGTGCTTTTAACCGGGAGCCAACGAAATGCACCAGGAATTAGTGGTGTGAATCAAGAGTTCCGAATTAACAAGGAAGATGCCACTCCTAGGGTCCCAGGAGCACCAACGTGTCTTCCACATCTGCCCATCCCCCCTTCCACGCCTACCCTTGGATACCTCACTAGCATCTAAAACGGAACACGTCTAGCATGGAGTTCATAATATTTTCCACGTCTGAGGCTCCTATCCTCTCTCTGATCTCATTAACTGGCATCTTCATTCTTCCAACTGATCAGACCTAAGGCCTTATTATCATCTTTTTTATACCCTGTGTCCAATGGACAGGGAAATCCTGCGGGCTTTACCTTTAAAATATATTCTAAACCCTGTCTCTTTTGTCAAGTCCTCTTCTAGAAACCCCGTCAAGCCACCAAAATCCCTTACGTAGATTATTTCATTAGTTCCCTGTTGTCTCTCTGCCCAGCACACCTTCGGCCGAGTCATTTACCAGTGAGTCTGAGTCGTCTGGTGTGTCTTTTCTGCTCAAGCCCTCCAGGGGTTTCCTATCTCAGTCGCTGTCAACGCCAGATTCCTTACAGTAATCTACAAGGCCTTGTGACCCCGCTTCCCAGTACCCTGCTCTCTGTGTCTTCCATGGCAGCCACGGCCGCCTCCTTGCTGTTCTCCGGGGCTTTGTTCTCGTAGCTTCCTCCACCTGCACTGTTTCTCCCCCAAGTCCGTCCACGGCCCGCTCTCTTCCCCGCTCCAGGTCTTTATGCAAAGCTTCCTGCTCTCTGAAGCCTTCCAACCGTCTTCTCCATCAACCTCGACACCATCCAACACACTATGTTCCTTACTTATTTTGCTTAGTATTTGTCTCAGCTACCAGAGTATAAGGTCCATAGGAGGTGGAGTTTTGTCCATAACACACTGTTGTACTCTCTGGGCCTGCAGCGTTGTTGGGCACACAGTAGGCGCTCAATATATATTTGTTGAATGAATAAATGAGAAGACTAGGAATACTGTACAAACTAAATGAGATAACTTAGTAATAAATAAAGTATTAAATGAGCTAGTAAGGAGATAAAAATTTAGTATAGTATCTAATGCATAATAAGAGTCCAAGAAATGACAGTTCTGTATGAACAGCGAACAGACCCCAAAGCCACGGGATTCCAAAGCTAAGCTCTGACTCTCTGCACTGTGGGGTTACAAATGTCCCCTGCTGCCCCCTTGCACTGGGGCCCCAACCAGCTTTCTCTCCCCAGAACCTGGCAGGCTGCAGGTGCTCACGGGGCACATATTTTTATTCAATCAGAATAAAAGTAGATGAGTGTGAAGTTCCAGGTTGTTCCCTCTGGTGTCGGTCAGAGTCTAAAGGGAGCCACTGCTCTGAGGAGTGAGTGAGTCACTGAGGTGGCAGTGGGCCCTGACACAGAGTCGGCTGCAGGATTTAAGACGCGGTGGGCCGCGGAGACACAGGGCTCACGGGTAGGAAGACGGATGCCTGCTTGCTTCTCAAGCTCTCCTTCTCCAGCGTCCAACGCGTCCCTAGGAAACTCCGTTTCCTGTGAGAATGCAGATCTCATTATATTTTTACTTATCCCAAGAACAATAACAACTACCCCAGAAAAAAATTTACGTGCCTACAGAGTTCACTTCCTCCTAAACCCACAGACCTCGTGAGCATGACCCAGGCTGCCAACGGGAGCCTGGTGGCTGGGTGCTCCCGCACTTGCTCCTGCGTCCTGCCCTGCCGCGGGGCTCACCCAGAGAACGAAGGACGGCACCTCTGTGAACAGCATCTCCCTCTCCGTGATGTGGAAAAGCACCGAGAGGTGCCTCCAACACCGCATGACCAATCTGCACTCTCACCAAGACAGCTGTGTTTGGTGGCATGTTCCCACTTCTTGTCATGTCATTCAGCTTCTTCCCCTTAACTTGTCTGGGCCCTGACACACCTTCATCAACACAATATGTATTTATGGAGCATCTGCTGTATGCTTCACACTGGGCCTTGGGTTGCAGAGCCCAGACCTAGTCATAATAGAAGCTGAACAACAACTCTAGAATTAAACAACATGAAACCAACCAAGAAATGTTACAGAGTGGTATGTGATGGAATGTCCAATAATGTCACATGGCCAATACAGGCTTTCAGAGTTCATTAGCGATAGACCGTGTAGGCAGAAATCCCCAGGGAAGGCTTCGTGAAGAGGTAGCACTCGACTTAGAGGCTAAAGAAAGAAAGGATTCGAACGCACAAGGAGTATAAGAGTAAGAAACAGTGTAAACACACAGCCAGGAGTGAACAACGCTTAGGAGTTTGAGACCCAAATTTTCCATGCAATTTAGACAAAAAAATCGTACCACTAATAAAATGTCAAATATAAAGTCTAAGCTCTACCCCCAGTAATATCTCAAATGTAAATGTTATTGGTAGTTTAAAAAAAAAAAAGAAAGAAAAAGGTAACTGGGCCAACATAATTTTCAAAACGGTCCAGAGCAATTAAAACTTTTCTTGTCCAAGTTAAAGGTTCCTCCTGGTTTTTACAATGATTATTTCCCGAACATTTACTGCCAGTCATGATGCTGCCCCGACATCAGAGCCCCCTCCCCAGCAGGTAAACTGACCGCCTCCCTTCCTTTCGCCGCCGTGGTAACCCCAGATCATCGAGACATCTTTTCACCTCTTAACCTCCGAGGATCTCCAGGGCCTCTTGCTTCATCTGCTCAAGCCCAGAGCGGTTTTGCGTCACCGTTCTTCCTGGCAGGTCCCTGCAGCCAAACAGCTGCCTGCCACATGTTCCGCGCTCTCCAGGCCAATAACCTTCACTCCTCCCCCGGTTGTTCATCCAGAGCGCGGGTGGAAGGAGGCTCGGGCCCCGGCTCCCATTCAGCCACGCCTTTCATGGCCACCGAGAGCACGCCTGCTCCTTTCCTAGGGCTAACGGGGTTCACAAACCAAGGCTCTGACATGCTGCAGTACCCAAAATTAGGAAAACTATCAAGCGCGTCAAAGGACACGTACCTGTATTTATACATACATATGCAAAAGCACTAAAATATAAATACATGATATATGTATGTCTTTTGATAACAATGTTGTCATTTTACATCCATTCTACAGATAGGAGGATCGAGGCTCAAGAGAGGTTCTTAAAAAGCTGCTCCAAGGTCAAGCAGTTAGGGGTGAAGATTTTCTGATGCCACAGTTCATGCTACTTCAATGACTTTATAATGTCTCTCTCACGGTAGAGCCCAGCAGGAAGAGACTACCTCAATCATATTCATTCTTCTTTTTTTAAAAGCCTGCTATTATTTCTAGTAAATTGAGAATTGTCTGCATACTGCCTCATTACTTGCTCTACCGAGTCACTGAACACAATAGTTTCTAGCACAGTCTGTATCGTTGATTGTTACGGAAACCCAGTGGGATTTGTCCATCAGTCTTAGTCCTTTCTCTAAATATGAGCGCCTGCCCACAAATTTAGCTGTGATCCAGTCAAAAGTAGGTGTTCCAGGAGACTTCACCTAGGAGTTTTAGTCTACGCTATCACGGTGGTGAAAATGTGAATTATAGCCCAACCCGTGCAGATCAAACAAATCCAGCCCACACGTGAGTGTGGGGGCTCCTCTGTGGATAGGACATCACACAGGCAAAATGGTTTTCTGGTTTACATCTGAGCTCTGGGCCCTGGTGAGCCCCACCAAACACAGCCTTAGGGGGGAACAAGCTGGGTTTCCAAATCATACACATTTTCCACCTAAAAATTAGCCTTCAATTCTACTAATAAGATAAAAATATCTTATTTTGGTAGTAGATAAGATGTATGTATACCCCAGTGCCTTCATATTTATCATTAAATTTCATAGTCACAGCAATCCTGTGAAAGTGCTAAAATGGTTATAATTATCCCCATTTGGCAAAATTGAGGCACACTGACTCGGGAAGTTCTCACAGTGGTGGAACGGAGATTGATGCTAGGTCTCCAGAACTCTCCTGCCGAGCAATCTGCGCATTTTTTACGAAAAAGCACTTAGTGCCACGTAGAATTTCACAGCATCCCATCCTACCCTAATCACACGGATCAGTAGTGGTGCCCCTCCCACCGGAATCAGTACAAGTAGGACATGCTTTTAGTGTTTTCTAATGTCCCATCCATCCCCCCTTTTGCTTTCTCAGTTAAAACGATAAGGCTGCCGAGTCACACCGCGCTGATCCACCACACCTCTTCCGCTCATCTTTTTTCATCCAACACGTTATTCCCATCAAAACTTTGCCATCTCAGGTGCACCTATAAGCTATGCATATAAAACCTATATATATTTCTATACGGGTCTCCATTCACAGTGGAAGATCCTGGACCCAATTGTTTTTTTTCCAGAAGCTTGAATTTTCTGTAATTAATTACTTCTGAAGAAATTTCCATCAACAGGGCCCTTAAATGACCATGAAAGGAAGGTCCAGGAAGGTTATGGTGAAGGCGAACAGATGGCTGGCTCATTTACCAAATGATTTATTTGGAAACTGCAATATCGGGTGTTTCCACCCAAATCCCAATGGGAAATGAAATGCACCCCAAAGGGTTCAAATCAAGAGACCTCTGTGAAGGGGTTTTCTGCAGGGCGATGAGGGAAGATACAGAGGCACCTGGTAGCTGATGAAAACTGTTACACTTCCAGGGTGGAAGGGACATGGGGAAGAACTGGAGTAAGCAGAACCCCAGGAAGGCTGGCGTCACGGCAGGTGATAGCCGCTGCGAGAAACACCGCATGAAAGCAGGAAGAGAGCAAGAAAGAAACACGAGTCTCTCCTCCCGTCCTCTGGTCTCTCGCTGGTGCCTCCCACTGGCCAAACCAAAACATGGGCCAACGGGCAAAGGGGCTCAGGGGATGTAGTGTGCAGGGAACAGAGCAAGGTGGGGAAGGATGGAAAATGGATCTGGGGCTGCAGTGGGAGTCAGTGGGGGTGGTGGAAACAGAGAAGGCCCAGTGCATACGGTTACTCACAGGGCTTCAGTTGCACATTCTGTCGGCAAGGGCGGGAGAGATTCTTTTCCTAAGAAGGAACCCCCTTCTCAACATTCCACCATCTGATGCACACACAAAACACTGGTGTAAAAATGGCTCTGGCCCGAACACACATCAACGTTTTTTAATGTGTTTGTAAATACCGTCATCGACTGTTCCAGGAGAGAATGATGCATCATCAACTGACATAAAAGGGAGTGTAATGTCATCTTAAATTGCTGCTAGAAGAAACAGGATGAAATTATGAGCAATTAGGAAAAGAAATACCATGTCCCTGTGGCAGCACGGGTTTTGCTGAGACTCCCTTTGGACTGGGTACGTGAGCTGCCACAGAAACGTTTGGGGCCCAGGCAGGGGCAGGCGCTCTGACCGGGGATATGTTTCCATGGTGAAGCTTCGGGGACCTCGTGCATGGAAGTAGTCTGGAGCACATCAGTGGCACAAGGTCAGTGAAGAAATCTGCTCTGAACACGAGGAGTGTTTACAAGTGTTCTGTAAATGTGATTTAGAAAAGTCTTATCTCACAGATGCCAATATTTAAGATAACAAATGACTGGAGAGAAAAACAAGAGCGGTCCCCTCAAGGGAACAGTGTCTAAGAAAATACAGATCTGGATCTAAGGGAATGGGAATTGGGGCTATGGCTTAGTTCTAAACAAACAGGATCTGTCTCCAGAAGCAGATTTTCAATTTAGGGCGGGCCATTTACGATCACTCTGTAATACCAATCAATTAGCTTTCTCCTTGAAAAAGGATCACAGTTCTAATACCCATCTGATCTGAAACAGGGACAGGCCTAGTACTGACCCCTGAAATAGCGCTGAAAGCGAGCTTGAGCGCTTCGAATTATGAAATCAAGGGCAACCTCCTCACCCTGGCAGTCGAGGCCTTACTCCGTCTTCTCGGGTTTCCCTCCCAATATTCCCCTCACGAATGAGCCAAACTTAATCCTCTCTGTCACTTTGATTTTATTGCTTCTTCAGTCACTAATCTCTCCTATCTCCGATGATGATAAATGTGTTCATTCTGCAAGACCACCTTCTCTATAGCACATTTCTTGACCTCTGCACACATATGGATCCCTCCATCTTTCAAACACATCGCATTTAATTAGTTCGTGTCAACGCGCTTACTGTATTCCACCTGTGTGAGTCATTTACACTCTTGCTTACTGTTCTCTAGGATGCTGGAAGTTCCTTGAAGAGTTACTCCTTTGGTAAATCCTAAAGTGACTAATATATTGACTATCAGATAGTAGGGGCTCTGCCACAGTACTCAGCTGGCCTGAGTGGCAATAGTGGGATGAAGAAATGAATCAGAAATTCCCTTTAAAGCTCATGAAAATAATCTCAAGACTTTTCTATCTCACTGAGTCACAGATTAAGTGGATATTTCCAGTATTATCAGAAAAAGTGCTTTCTAGACAGAGGGGTCTCAGTGCTCTAGGCTGCTTTATCAGTGAGGTGGTTAACTCCAAGAAGGCGCTTGGTAAGCCCACTTAATGCTCCCCCAAAGTGACTTCATTGGAACCCCCAAGGTATAAATCCTACAAGCTGACAATACTTAAATATAAATTCCTAGATCCCACTCGTTCCAAAAATCCAGTCCTATATCACAACTTGTCTCCAGGAAACATCCCCTTGGATGTTCCAAAGTCGTCTAGAATTCAACATGATACATTTGAAATTCATGATCTCCATTCCACTCTCCCTGTGCTCCCATCCTCACAATGCTCTCCTCACCCCAAATCTCTCATCTCTGTTAATGACACCACGATCAATCAGGTTTCATCCATCTGGGCCACCCTGTGCTGCCCTCTGCAAACACCCACCAGGCTGCCGCGAAGCAGGCGTAGCCCCTGTCCTCATGGGGACCCACCTCCAAGTCTCTCTCCTCCTCTAAACGAAGACCTCATCTGGTCACCCCTCAGCCTTAACACACTCTCTGGTTTCCATCACTTACAAAGCAAAATTGAATTCTGTAGCATGATACCCAAGGCCCTTCATAATCTGGCCCCAACTCCCTTCCCAGTCACATTTCCTGTAAGTTATATTCTTTCAAAACCCCCACATTATCCCTCTTCTTGCCCTTCCTATCTATTCTTAGAGACTCGGTTTTATATATCACCTCATTTGCAACGCCTTTTTCTGATCCCCTCTCTCCACACGACTTAAAGCAGTCAGTCGAACACCTTCTCTTCTCTATCTTAATGGTTTTATTCCTTTCGTCTCAAAATACTTGGGGAACCTGTCTATGTGCTGTGCACAGAGGCAGGCACTGGGGAGAGAGGGATGAGTCAACAGATCGACCTGCCCTTCACACACACCTTACTAAGGGGTGTGTGTGTACACACTAACACACATTGCATAATAACTGTAGCACACGTCTATCTCCCTCCATCCTCATCCCCATTGCTGTCATGATTCAATACGACAAGTCTGTGTCTTGGTTATTCCAGGATGCTCAGTAACTGATTTTTTTGTGGGTTCTAGTTCTTTCTTTCTGCCCGCTCCCTTAGGTGTTCAGTAGGTATGTGATAAATGCTGTTCATCAAAGTAAATGACTGGCCCTTTGTGCTATCTCCTAACCTATCAGACAGAAAGGTAACTTGGCTTTACAAAGATTAGCTGCTCCTTGCATTTACTGAGACATAAATTTATTGAGACAACTAGAGTTGTCTTGGTACCGAGACAGAAAATTAATTTAGAGATAAAATTAATTTAGATGCTCTATCTCTAGGATAAGGCCACACTTTCTTCATGACTTTTCATGGGATTCTCAGAGGCTCTATGGCCCGAATCTGCGGAGTTTCAGCAAGAGGAAGAAGAGGCAGAAGAAACGGAACTGAGACTAGACACGACGCCAGGGGCTGCAGGCCGTACAGAATGGGAAAACTGCAGGGCAGGCTCGGTCTTGCGGGCCTGCCCCCCAAAGCAGTCGATGAGGATCCGAACTGAGGCTCCACGGACCCATCTCCAAGCCTTAGTTTTCTGTTTTCTACGTGGGTCGCCTTGGGCGAGACACCTGAGTTTCCGAGGCCTCTACTTGACTTCATCCGTAACAGAGAGACAATAATAACTGCCTCACAGTATGGCTGGGGGCGGGGGGGCGGCCACATTAAACTCGGACTATGAATTGCAGTGCTCTGGCTAACAGGCGGGAGCCCAGCACACATGGGCACGCTTACGAATTCGGGGGCCTTGCGCAGGCTACTAAAACCCCCGTAACCTTCGCTTCCTTGTGTAAAACGGGCATAACATGGGTGTGATGTCGGTTTGTAAAATGACACAATGTTTTCTGTGTGCAGCACAGGACCTGATACGCATACAGCGAATGGTAACTTTTATAATTATTTTAAAATGTCAAGTTCTAGACCCGTGCAAGGGGCATACATCACACAAACACCTGGGCGGGTAGAGGGACCGGCATCACCGCCCGGGGCTGTGCCCGTGGAGCAAACTGTTACTGAGAAGGAACTACAGACTCACACCCAGAGAACAAAGCTAAAGACCCGTGATTGAAACTTGTAAGGAGTTGGTATTTCACAAAGAAAGTATTTGTAAGGGGCAGAATTAAAGAATAAGTGAACTATGGAAAAGAAAGGGCCAAGTAGCTACAAAACGTACCAGCAAGCGACACAGAGGGAGCCAGGTGTGAAATCCAGGAATGATGAGAACAGACGCCCCAAGTTCGTGTGTACCCGAGGTCATTGCTAGTCAAGGAGACCCTTAAAGGAGCTAAGCCGGGCTCCTGGGAGCAGGACCTGCAGGCAGGAGGAGCAACACAAACGAAGCTGGTGCAGCATGAAAGCATCACTCATGGACCCAGGGAGGAGGGAAAGGGCCTTTCCCGCGGGGGGCCTGAGCCAGTCGTTCCTCCGGCCTAGAACACTCAGAAGTCCAGTCCGGAGGCACTCAGCAAGCCACGCCCCGATTCTTCGGTCCTCCCCAAGCACAAAATGAAAGGTGAACTGAAAACAAATACGTGCTTTTCATCCCCGCATCCCACCGCCGAGCAGAGAGTCTCAGAAGGACCTCATGAGTCACCTCTCTCTGCTACTCATGAAAATGAGGCAAGTCACAAAGCAAACTTCAGCATGTCCGCAGGGTGCAAACGGGTCACCAGGAATGCACTTGGGACCAGCGCCAGATGACCTGTCCAACGCAAAGCCGTCTGCAGAGGCCTACAGCTTGCTGATGGCCTTCCCCAGCACCCAGCACACATGCCCTCAGGTGACCACACTTCTGGGAGAGGAAGAGCTCTGTGCTCAGTGCCCTTCTGTCCAAAGTCTGCCTCAAAAAGGCAGGCTAGGGAAGCCTTCCGTGGTCTGCTGGCTGGGATAGGTCACTGAAAGAGAAGGTTCCCTTATGAAGTTTGGGCTGGGAGCCTCCCCTTGGCACTCGCTAACAGGGAAAGAGGGGTGAGCCTTCATTCTTCCCCTCTGGCTCTGAGTGGCCAACCACTTTCCCCGCGCTGCCTGGGTCTCCACCCCAGAGCGGACACCCCTGGGAGCTGCCAGGCACAAAGCCCCAATGCCGGGGACGAAGTCTCATCCTCGCCCATTAAATCTTGGGCCTAATGGATTTCCCATTGATCTTACTTCAGCCCAGGAGTAAAACCCAGGGCGCCGTGCAGTGCACTTACTTCTTAAAATATCCTTATAAATCTGGGCCATAGCATTCATTAATTACAGCCCGGCCAGGGGTCTGGCTGCTAGTTCTGGGCGGCGACTTCATTTATTCCCACATTAAATGTTTTATTTCCATGGAGCTATTTCAGTCTCACGCCATTACTCAGCTTACCCACCCTTAAACCTCCCCAGCCATGTCATCGACCATTTTTTCAAAAAGGACCCACCCCACGGATTTTTTAGATTTTTGATAAAATATCCAGGTTACTCTAAATCTCTGTGGTAAACAGGACCACTAGAGAACAGCTAAACATTTGCTGAGCCTTCCTATGCCCCAAACACTGTCCAAAGCACTTGAACTACAGGGCCCACTTAATACGTAAAGTAATTCTCTTAAAATGAATACTATTATTGCTGTCCTGGTTTTATAGATCGAGAATTAAAAGGTTAAGTAACTAGCCCAAAGTTCAGTGCGTCAAGCCACCACTGGAATTCAGGTTTATCTGATTCCAAAACTCAAACTTTTATCGAAAAAACTATAGTGACTAATTCCAAAATCATAACTGTATACCTTACCGAGCCATAGCATGGGGATGTGCACTGAATACAAATTTAGCATTTTGATGTTAAAAAGACCTTTAAAATGTTTTAATCTAATCTCCATACTTAACAGATGGGTCCTGGGTCCCCCGGGGTGAGGCACTGTGCCCAGGGTCGCAGAGCCAGCAGAGACAGAGCCGGGACCGGGACTCAGGCCGCCTCATTCTAATCTACGTGACCCCCCCCACCCCCCTCTGTGGCTGTAGTCTGCTGCTGTCCAAATGCTCGATCACACCGGAATTTGTTTTCCCCTGGGCACAGATGAGAGTAGAAGGATCTGTGGAGTGGTGTTAAGTGAATTGAATGTTCCTTCTGCAAATGAAAATGAGCGGCTAATTAGATTTCATAATCACTCTTCCCGATTAAAGTTGCCCTTCCTCCTCCTCCAGCTTCCCACACCCCTGCTGACCCTCAGCCGTGATTTGCAGTATCCCCGCTTTGTCTAAACGTGTCTCCCCACACATCTGTGCTGATCACAAAGCCCCATTTATTTCATCCTCTATCAGCCAAAGACTGTATCCGGCTCAATGGGGGTTGGGAGCCTGAAATGACGCCCGTTCTAACCGGAAAACAAGTAGATTCTTAATCTATAAATGGTAAAGGTGTAGCACAGAGGGTATAAATTCAAAACTTCCCAGAGGCCCGGCAGGGAACTGAAACGAGAGAAATCGGATGGTATCAGGACATACCAGTATCTCGAGTGAATGGCAGGAATGACAGTGGACCACAGGGGCTTCCCAAAAAGAAGTGGCTGTCCTGGTCTGCAGCCAGGGGCCGCTGTGGATTCTGCCTCCCTGACAAGAACGTAAGTGCCACGAGGCTGGGGACTTGGCCTCACACCCTGCTGCATGTCCAATGTGTGACGGGGCCTGGTTCACGTTAAGTGCCCAATGAATATGTCCTGAATGATGGAATATCATTCACCCATAAAAAGGCAGGCAGTCCTGCTACTTACAACAATATGGACAGACCTGGAGAACCTCAGGCTGAGTGAAATAAGCCAGACACAGAAATACAAGTACTGTGTGATCTTGCCTGTGGAATCTAGGAAAGTCAAACTCACAGAGGCAGAGAATAGATGGTGGTGGCCACAGGCCAGGAGTTGGGTGAAACGAGGAGATGCTGGTGGAAAGCTACAAACTCTGAGTTGTCAGATGAGTAGGTTCTAGAGAATCTAATGTGCAGCACAGTGACCGGACTTAACACGGCAATGTGCTCTTGAACTAGGCTAAGAGACTAGCTCTCAACTATTGTCACCAAGAAAATAAATAAAGCAACTATGTGAGGTGATGCTCGTGCCAATTAGCTTGATTGAGATAATCGTTTCACAATGTATGCGTCTACCAAATGATCACACTGTACACCTTAAATATTTACACACTTTGTCCATTATACCTCAATAAAGCCAGGGAGAAAAAACAAAGAAAGAAAGGGCCAAACCCCCCACCCACCTCCCCTTGAGCTGTTTGAGACAGGATGAGATCCGCTGCCATGTGAAAGTATGAATGGACCTGCTGGGACATTACTCCCATTCGTCGCTTCATTCTCTCAACCTCTGGATTGGAGAGCCAATGGCAGTCGAGACCCGCTGAGGACTTGTAAAAAGACGCACAGGTTTATGTGTTTCTAAATGGAGCGACTTAAGCACAGTCATATAAGCCTTGCCCAGACAATTCTCATCCTTTCCGAACCGAATTCCCGATCTTTCCACTTCGTACTTGTACTGTTCGTATTCTGTCTTCTTTACAGTCGATTCTGCCCCTGAGGAAGGGACCGCATTCTGTCCTCTCCCGTCATTCTATTCCACGTGGAGTGTGTGTGTGTGTGTGTGTGTGTGTGTGTGGCTACACGCACAGGTGTGATTGTAAGTCACTTTGTAAAATGTCAAGTGTGATCTAGCCGCTCATTAATAACACCTAACTCTGCACTGCTGGGTAAATAACTAAATTGCCACTTTTCTTGTGTCATCTCTTCCTGCCTGTGTTGTCACTTTGGCACTTCAAGGGATCAAAATGTGGAAACACTTTCAGTTCTTTAAAAACGTTATCTTCAAAGGAAAAATTCAACAACTGTCTTGAGTTGATATCAATGGCTCTATATCATTATTCTTCCTCGTGCAGATTTCAAATTTTAAAATGCAGTTTGTTGGGTTTTTCTGATATCACACATTATAATTGGTTATAATTAGGAAGAAGTTGCTTCCAGAGATGAATAAAGGCATCTAATTGTGATGAAAAGGAATGTGCTTCTAATGTCAGGGCAACTTTCTTACTTATATTAAGTCCATCACACCACCAGAGTAAGAGAGCTGGAAGCTTCCCTTCAGGGAGGGCTAAGGTCATTTGCAATGGGGCCCCAGGAGGGATGGTGAAGCGTGGGTCAACGAGACGAAGGGCCCAGGTTCTGGGTCTCACGCCACAACATGGCACCTGGGCAGAATGAAATCCAATGTCCAGTTTTTTCCCTCCTGAAAAGTGGGTCAAAGGAGGTGATTTAGGACATGGAAAACTCTAGAAATATTTGAAAGAGCCCAGAATACCTTCTGCCTGGAAAACGGGAATATTATAGCCATGGGTATGGAACACACACAAAGTGAATCGGAGCACAAGTAAGATTGCTTCCCATCATGCACCCTTGAGGAGTAAAGCATTCTGGGAGTGAAGTACGAGGCGCTGGGGCCCAAGAAGGAGGACACACAAGGAGACGGAGCTGAGAGACAGACACCCCGGACACCGCAGGTGATGTTTTGAGTGAAGTATCAGTGTTTCCTGCCGTGGTTCTGAGCTCCATAAATCCCTAGCTAATAAGGTACCTATGACAGAGAGGCTCTTTAATAACTTCTAGGGTACAGTAATTGATGGCACAGCCAGCTGGTTGCCGCGATCAGATATAAATTAAATCATCCTTATTGTTTCATGTTTCCTCTAACTCCCTATCCCCCCAACCCAGTCCAACCACCTCTTCAGCCTCTTTTCACCAATCCTGAGAGAAAAATTCATCTGCATCACTTATCAAATGACAAGAGCTGGAGGGAAGAGAGGAAAGAGGATGAGAAACAAGTTCTAAATGATTCTCAGTTCCTTGGGCCAGAAATTAGTTTCTTTTTTTCTTCAAAAATTGAACGATTCCTCCCTGTTCTTTCTTTGCTCACAGACCCAGCATTCTTCCATTTAAGAAGCCGGCCGGGAGGGCCTCTAGTGGGTCAGGTCCTGCTCTGGGCACTGGGAACACGATGATTAAGATGAGGTCATCCGCTCAAGGGGTCCACTGCCAGGGTGGCAGGGAGGGAGGGGTGACATGAGCAGACTGTCGTGACAAGGTGAGACAGGTGCCACAATGGCGACAGAGCAGAGAGGACAAAGGAGAGTGAGATGAACACAACCCAAGTGAGGAAGATGGGGGTGTGGGGAGGGGGCGTGGGGTTGGTTAAAAGCAAAAGGAAGAGAAGTGAGAAGGGACAGTGTCTAAGAAGGTCCCGGTCACATACGGCTGGTTCTGTGAGAGCTCCCCACCCTCTCTCATCCCCTCTGTCCTGAGACAAAGAGTTCAAGCAGAAATTAAGTGTCTTAAAGTGCAGAGGCAAACCTGGGTGGCTTGCCCGGGCCGCCTCTCAGTCCTTCCCCTGCTTCTTCTGTTCACTTCCTCGGCAAACAACTTCCAAACGCCTGCTAGATGCCAGGCAACACGTCCAGAGCTGCGCACGACAAGTACACACACCCACCGCCTGCCCGTGAGGCTGTAGCCTCGCTAGTGAACAGCTATGTGGACAGGTGAAGGCCACCACCAAAGGCGGAAGTGATCGAGGCCCGGGTGCTGGCACCAGGGCAACCAGCTCCATAATCCTGGCTCTGCCGCTTACTGGCTAGGTGGCGCTGAGCAGTCTGTCGCTCTCCCCGAGCCCCATCAGTATCGTGGGGAGAGGACGACAACCGTACAGACCAGGCAGGGTTACTGGGAGGGTTAGAGGAGTCGACAAATGCCCAAGCATTAGAGCGAAGCCTGGTACTGGTGGGGACGGGCCGGGGAAGCACTGCAGAGGGCACATTGCTGCTGCTATAATGGGGGCCATATTTTGAACCGAGCCAGAGACAACGTGTGTTGTGAACACAGAGGAAGGAGCTCTGTGCCCTGGGGCCTGGGGGGCTTCTCAGAGGTGGTGGTGCAGAGGCTCACTAACAAGGACGTCTTGGCACCCTTTGTTCACAGGCCACCCACCCAGGCGCCCGCCAAACGTCACCGTCACCACTGAGACACAGAGGAAGGAGGGGCCAGGCTGCGGGTGACGCAGAGGCGGCCCATCTGACCAGGAAACGTGCACCTGAGAGTCCACACGGGCCAGGCCCTTAGGCACCAGGAAAGCGTCCTGTGTAAAGAAGCGCTTTAGAATCCTGACTAAGGTGCATTAGTACCTAAAACCTACTTGTGTGTGTACTTCCACATTTTAACTATTTCTCTTTATGTGATTATAAAACGACCTTTCCCTATTTTGGTTGGCTTAGACTTGGGGCGAGTTACGGAACCCCTCAAACCCTCAGAGTTTTCATCTGTGGTATGGGGGTAACAACTGCCTTTTTAAGACGACTGAGATACTTTAAAGTCTATTCTTACGAAAAACTTGTAAGAGTGACAAAATACTCAATACCTGGTGGCTATTGTATTAACTTACGAAGGTGATGACGATGGTCGTGGTGAAGGTGATGGCATGAGCAAGGGGTGAAGAGATCACAAATGGGGCATTTTTATGCCCTTACTCATTTTAGCTCTTCCAAGGTTTTGCAGAGCTGACATCTGCCATTGCTCCCTTCACTTCAACATTCTCTGTGGGCTGACAGTGCCTGTTCTCAAAGAAATACAGGTTAGACCCATTGCTGATTGCTTAAAAAATCTGAAAGGGCGAAAGTTTGGGGAGAAGAGGAAAACAGACACAACTGTTCGCTCTGCGTCTTTAAAACCTGTGGCGCTGGCCCCCCATCACAGACGGCGGCCCGGAAGACAAGGGCAGCAGCAAAGGGATCTGGCTGTGATCAGCTGGGGCTATCGGTCACGATGAATGTTGAAATTAAATCCGCAGGCTCACCCGTGCACACTATTTCACAATCTAAGCAACATGCGGAACCAAGTCACTGGTCACTGGGCAGCACTCCTTTCTGCCCCTCTTTTATGGCTCATGCCGTTCCCTGGTCCCCAAGTGCAACGCCAAGACTCACACAACCCTTTCCCTTTATAGCTTCTCTCTACCGAAGGTTCCCGAGAGGCAGGGAGAGGGTGCGGGGGAGGGCGCGAGACAACAGAAAAAGCAGTGAACTCCTGTGCAGAAAGGTGACTTACAGAAATCGGGTATCAGGTAGAGCTGACATGGGGGTAAACGCGTGGCAGGGGTCACGCTGAGTAGGTGGCTGCCTACCATGTGGCAATAAGTTTGCGGTTTCAGGATGCTGAGAAGCCTCCCTGACATCCCATAACCTCTCCATGTCAACTTGATGACACATAAAATGGCAAAATAAGAGAAATCCTTTAATTCTCTGTCAAAAAGCAGAACTGTACTCCCCCCAACCTCCACCACCACTCGTGTGAGGTAAACAGTAGGCTTCTGCTAATGTGAGCAAATTTATCAGCTGCTGGTTGAGAGTCAGTATCGATGGTTCACGGGGTGGGGAGGGAGGTAGGTTTGCTGTATTGTACTGAGTACGTAGAAGTCAGGGATGCTGGGAGGGAGGCATGGAAGGCACGAGAAAGGAGGCAGGCATGAGAGAGGGCCACAGGGCTCCTGAGAACGCCCCCCTGTGGCTTCGCGTTATGTACCGCTGGCCCTGGCCCAGGCCCTGAGGAAGGCGGCGGACTGGGGGAGAAGTGAGGGCGCGGAGAGACAGGCAGGCTCCAACTTGGAATCTGTCCAGAGGTTTCCTGCCATCCTACCCCTCCTCCATCAAACATATGCAAATGGCAACAATAATAAACTCAGATAATGATAGAGTCAGCATTGAAACTCACCACAAAATGCATAAATTACAGGGGAGGCTGTTACAGATGCAAAGGCTGATGCTTTCCTGCTGGGGAGAGGATATTCTGATCTGCAGATGCTAACAGAGTATCACAGGCCGGGCAGGGAGCCCCACTCCTACAAGGTTTCCTACAAGGCAAAGGAGTCTGAGGCCAGGCAACGAGGCCGTTGGGCATGAAAGTTTCTCTAGTTGGTTTAATGGTCTTTGTTCCAGCCAGACAAAGCAGCCCAGACGCCCCCTTCTCAACACACCGGCTGGCTCCCCCACTCCAGCCTCACAGGCCGCCTCGCCGGAGCGCCCGGGAGCCGACAGGCACACCCCTGCCCCTGCACCGACTGGCTCCTCTGCCTGCATCTTCTTCCCCCAGACTGGCACGTGCACCCTCCCCTCACCCCCTTCAGGCCTTAGCTCAAAGGTCCCTTGCTCAGTGAGGCTCACCCTAACTACCCCACTTGTAACTACGACACTCCAAACCCCTTACCCTTGCCCCCGGAATTTCTCCTCTTCTACCACACTACATAATTTACCTTTCGCTGTATACTTTAATTATTTATTGAATATATTGTTTATTGTCTCCCTCCACTAAAATATAAGCTCCGTGAGAGTAGGAAATCTTATCTTTTTTGTTTCCCCTACACACACACACACAGTACAATATCCCAAGTGCCTAGAGGAAGCCTGGTACATAACACAATAGGTATTTCTTAATTAAATGTTTGTTAAACACATGATTTAAAACCACCTCCTTTTAGGATGCAAAGGGAGAACCTTCTCCTTAAACGGGGTAACTGAAAATTACCGGATGCATGAAACATACCTGTCTGAGGTGCTTTGTCCTTTCCTAAAACTGTGGTTTGTTGTCGACTCAGGATGGAATACTCTAACCAAACAGTGCGACACATGTGGTTGGGAAGCACATCCTCCCCCCAGAGCCAAAGGGAACCAGAGAGGCCAGGGGACCCGGGGCCAAATAATCATCGCTTTGGTTCCTTCTGTGCTCATGCAAAGACCAACTCGGAGGGTCATTATGCACCATGACCTTTAGAGCTGGGGGTGAACGTGCATCCTGTCCAATCATCTCATTTGACAAATAAGGTATGAGGCGGTTAAACGGCTCGCCGGGGCTCACACATGCGATCAGGGGCAACAGTGAACTCGAACCCCGTGTCTGTTAATTCCGTCTGGTAGGGGCCCTTTCCCCACGCTGCCTCGTATGCAGTTGTTCTAAAAAGGGTTGGCATCTGGGCATGCCATGCAGCACCAGGAATTCACTCTCTGAGCAGCTCTTTTTTTAAGGGTTCTGCCAGGGGACTATTTTGAACAGGACCAAGGGTATCCCTGTTTCAGCACCTCTACACGTGGACAGCAGCCCCTCTGGGTTCCGTCAGCCAGGTCATGCTTTACTGAACGTTTGATTCCTTTCATTTCTGCTCACACGATTTACCCAGTGCTCACCCTTTGCCTTCAAGAGTAAGCCTTTTCCTATAGTGTTGTATGTCAACTATACTTTAATAAAAAGGTAATCCTTTTCAGAGGATTTGATGGTCCATTGCCATTTCTCAGTAACCTGCATGTCTAGGGTTCTAGACAGATTTCTCAGCCCAGGGGGTGGTTCTTCAGTAGCAATGCCTAAGGCAAATTCTGCAAACTAGTCATTCTTAGAAGGATAACAGGTACTTTGATATTAAATGTATATATTCATATAAATAAAAGCAAATAACTTCCCTTCAGTGCCTATTAAGAAGTGCATTACAAATTTCCAAGAGTGCAGTATGCATCATTTCTCCATCTAAATTGACCATGAAGTCTTTTATTGTGCAGTATCTCGCAGATCACATGAGAACACGCTTGGGAAATGGTTCTCTACGTGGCTAGAGTATCTGAGGGCTGCAGGGAAAGAGACACAGGCAGCACTGATGTAACAGAGCAGGGGCCGAGATAAATACAAATGAATTGGCAAGCACTGGAGTCCAAGAATATCGGAGCTATGGAAAAATAAAAACACAAAGATGAATCAAAGATTCACCAGCTCTTTCAAGACAAGAGGACTCTCTCCTAGACCTGAGAAGTGGAAGTTCCCACATAAGCTACGCAGTTGCTCATTACCAGGGCCCAAACCTCTGAAGTTCTGAGTACAAATCACCAAGAAGCTGAAACTCAACCCAAGCCCCTGGTTTTAGCAGCTTATGCCTTTCCAGAAGAATTACCTTGCCTGCTGAAATGGCTCCTGCCCAGGGCTGGAAGAGTCTGAATGAAATGCATTTAGCTACTATCTAAAAATCTGAAGTCATTGAGCTAAATGCAAGAGCCTTTTGTTAAAAATCACACTCAACTAGATATTGAGGTTTATTACATACTTTCTTCAATTTTCCTCTCCTTTTATGTAATCTCAGCAGGGCTGACTTGCCTGCATTCTTTCCAGTGGAATCTTCTTATTACTCCCAAGACACAACAGAGAATCACTAACCCTGTACAGAAGGGTGCAGGGCTGCATCTGGATTAGAAAAAGGGGGCTATTTATACCCAAATCAATAGGCGGATTTTAGCATAACATTAGCTGGCTTTCTGCAAAGAGAATGAAAGAAAAGAAAATGCAGTTCCTTCTCCATTCTTCTGTACTGTATTATTTGCCCCACAGTTTGCTTGTCACATGGCCCAGAGCAGTGTGATCTAATAATGATAGGCCTGCTTGTCACAAGGGAGGAGAAAACCCAGCTGTTCTTTGGGTTTCAGGGGAACGTCTCAGACAGCTGGCCCAGCCCTCACCCCCTGTGTGTTTCAGGGTAAACAACCAGGACGCTGCCCATCTCACTTGCATATATAATTCCTCCCGGGGCTAACCTGACTCTGGGTCATGGCCATTCAGGGCCTCTTGCCTCCCTAACAACCATCAGGCCAGAAAAGTAAACACACCTGAGGCCACAGAAGCCTCTGACTCCATTCCAGTTGGGAGGCCCACCAAGTTTGTGCTCAGCCCCCCAGGACCGTGGCCTCCCAGCCCAGCTGTAAGGAAAAGCCAAACAGTCTGTCTCTTTCTGCAGCTTTAATTAGCCCTTGTGCCTTGTCAAGCCACTGAGGAGTGCTTCAGGAGGAGCGAGCCATGCACCAAACATGGGGAACATTGAAGGGAAGAGGAAGTGGCCCTCTCCTACCCCTGAAGGAGGCAGGACAGAGCGTGGACCTCCTCTCCTGGTCCTAGGGAGCACGCAGGTCATGTCAGCTGCTTTAGGGGGATCCATCAAGACAAATTGCCAGGGCACATCAGAACCACCAGCCTTGGAAGTCTGTCTGTATCACGCTCTGCTGGGGCCCTCTGTCATTCTCAGGGCAAGTTCCTCGCTTTTGTCTGTTTGCACCTGCTAAGTCTCGGTGCCAGAAACAGCAACCCATGCCCACAGGCACAGAAGAAAATTCCTGGCTGCTGTCACCCACCCATTCTCCTCTTCATCTTCCAGGACGCTCAGCCTGATGTCTGAGCAGAGACTGCAGGAAGACTCTGAATGTCAAAGAAAGAGAGTCCAATGCCCCACCCCCACACACCTCGAAACAGCTGGTGAGGTTTCTAACCCCTCTCCTCCCCACTCGTACTAACTTGTGGGCCTGGAGCCAGATCGACTCAATTACAGCCTTTGTTTGTATCCAATTATAGCAAGAACTCACAACTGACTAGTGGGTTATCCTCTCCTGAAAGTGTCACGATCACTACTGCCATACGGACAGAGCGACCTCTGCCAGGGATCCGCCGTGCTCTCCCTTCAAAACAGGGAAGAAAGTGAGAAGAACGTCACGTTTCATCAAAATCCTTGGAAGAGAACATCACAGGGTTCAAAAGCACACCACCAGACTATGTATCAAGTCTCGGGAAGATATTAAATAAAAAGAACTTTCGGTACAGGAAAATAGAGCAGACATAAAATATCCAGAAGGTCTGGGGTTTGAAAAAGGCATTCTGTAAAATGTCTCAAGAGGAAGATAAGATGTATTCCTCCCTTATACAGAAATGTTGTAGAGTGCATAGAAATGAGCTTTCTTAATTAGCATATTAGAAAACCAGTTCCCAGACAATATATAAAATAAAATAAAATAAAACAAAACAAAACTTTAAAAGGTACATGTCATTATACGAAGCCATGTGTCAAGAGGCAAACTCATTTAAGAACGTAGGATTGGATGCGCATTGAAGATGATGGTTAGAATTATGCACAATGGAAAATCTAGTGATTTCCTAGTGTTTCTGACCATACACACATACTAAAAAGAAAAATGGGACTAGGTCTTTCAGAACCAATACCTATATTAAGTAAGTCAGGGCAATACGCACAGCTCTAACAAAGCAATTCCAAAATTTCAGCACCCTTACAAGATTAAAGTGTGCTTCTCACTTAAATCGCAATCTGATGTCGGTGTCCCTGGTAACTAAGCTGCTTTTCTCCATGTGGTGACTGAAAGACCCAAGTTCCTTGGAACATCTTGTGGCTTTCCTCCGGAGCCTTGAAGCCATCTGTTCTCTTCTGGCAGATGGGAAAATAGAAGGCAGAAAAGTCACACCTCTTCTTCGTATCCTTGGCCTTGAAGTGGCATCATTATTTCTGTTTATGTCCCATAGGTGAGCACTCGCCACATGGTCTCCCTGGATGCACAGGGACCTAGGACTCACGGACGCGGGGCTGCTTTACAATGACCACTCAACCATACGGAAGGACGAGCGTGAATTTTGGCTTAAAGTCCGCCATCTTTGCCGAAGTGAACCATGACGGTCAGACTTAGCCAGGCTCTAAGTACAGTGGTCCAATGTTACAACTTCTTTTGTGTTAGTGAAGAGGGGTAAGTGACTCCAAGGAAGAGGTAAAACACATACGGGAAATAATCCAACAAAAGCTAGTCCTTCGGCTTCTCCCACAGCTCCTGTTCCCCAGCTGGTCACTCCGTTATGATTCATTTTTAAACCATTAAACATTGTAAGGTGATTTCCATGTAAAGCTGGAAGAGTCAGGGCATTTGTTATTCCACAAGCCTCCTTCTAAACTCACAAAAACAAAAACAATTTTTTTTTTAACTTTAATAGTCTGTGAAATAAGCCAAGAGCTATAAACGAGGAGGCCTAGGGGCCAATACGGAGAAATCTGGACCAAGGTGAAGGAGAATTCAAGGACCTGACCTAGCTGCTCGGTTCTTCAATAAGATCCTTAAAAACAACTATCCAGGAAAGGCGGGTTGAGGCCACTGGTCAAAGATGTTTGGAAGCAGAAGGTGGACGTTGCTGCATTCTGGAGAAGAGAAATTAAAGAAGAAACAATGCTGACATCTCATTTTTATTGCCTCTGATCTTAATCCCTCGCCAAGGGAGATCACTGTGGTGAGAAAGGGTGAGGCTGTGAGCACATGATTACAGGGCGGGTGATGTGATTTCTGAGACCTGACACTTAAAAGCTGAAAACTGTGAGCAGCTATGACTCCCAGAGCAAAACACAGAACAGAGGGAAAAACATGAACAGAAACGGGTAACAATTACATTACACGTTGGAGAAGAATCACCAAGAGAGGCAACGTTGTTTCAAATAAATAATTCTACTCCTCATCTTCAAAAATTTATACACAACTGATCTCGTGGTTGACAAACAGTAATAAAAATGATATATACATTCAAAGGGAATAATTAGAGTTCAAAGGAAATGTTATAAAGCAATAAAAGATCAACACAGCCTAATAAATGTCCCATAGAATGTTCCAATGAATATTAATTCACAACTCAAGTCACAAAACTCAGGGTTCAAATGCCGCCATCTGTAAACCCAGCTAGGTACAACAGTGACAGCAATAAACAGACTCCACTTATTGTAATTATCAGATAGAGGATGACAAAATAGCTGTTTTTAGTATGTTTAAATAATCAAAGAAAGAAATTTATAAAATAAGTAAAAAGTAATAAATATCAAACATGACCAGGAAGATTTAATAAACAGTCAAATAGAACTTCTTGAAATTAACAATGAAATAACTGAAAAGTTTAACAGAAGTAACTGGAAAGAGGCACCAACAACTTTCCAGGCTAACAGTAATGTTTTTTATTTTGTTATGGAAGGTTATTACATGGCTTTATATAATTGTCTAAACTCATCACACTAAACACACAAGAATGTTGTACTTCACTGCATGCTAATTATACCTCGATTTAAAAATAAAAAGCTCAATGAAAAGATTAAACAGAATAAATACATCAAAGAGAGAACTATGGGTAAAAAAAAATGTAGGGTGCTACTTAAAAGTATTTAAACAATAGAAAATATGAAAGAGAAATTAATAAACTCAAGAGTACAGAGTCAGAAGGTCAAACATTGATATAATCCTAGCTCCAGAAGGACACTGAAACCAAAAGGTAAAACAGAAACTATATTCAAAGGCCAAGTGGCGAGAATTCCCCACGACAACAACTGAAAGACATGAAACCTCGCCTTGAGGAATCTCAGCAATTCCAAGACCCACCACAGCAAATCTGCAGGACACCAAAGATAATTTGAAGACCTCAAAGCAATTAGAGATAAGAAAGATTACTTGCACAGTTATAATCATTAAATAGACAACTCACATCTCAACAGCAGCAGTGAAGCCAGAAGACAGTAATAGTGTTACAGCCTTCCCCAAGTGATGGCCAAAAATATAAGTACAGAAAAATCTCATGCAGTAATGCATTTCTTCGCCGAGTGAATACATATATAACACAATTAAAGATGGGTTCCTTTTCTGACTCAAGTTCTTCTCTTGTACATATCAAAGGTTAAAGAGGTGGGTAGAGTGGAAATGCAGATGAATTTCAATCTCCCCAGCTAACTAGGTGATCCTCATAATCACTGTCACTCTCTTGAAGGTCTCAGCCTGCCACAGGACCCAGCACGGTCTCCCTCAGCATCTAACCTGAAATGCATGGAAGAGCAGCCAGACTGTGTCTAATGCTGGGATCTACACAGATTTGGATCATACAGTTAGAACTTGGGAACTCCCACCTACCTAGGTTCAACCTAGTCACTTCAACCTTAAAATAATGTGACCCTGTAGTTTATAAAAATGAATAATTTGGGCTCATACTTACTGCGTTATGTTAGAGTTCTACTGCATCCACCTAAAACTGCACTAATATGAGCTGTGTCTCAGGAAAAGAGGTGAAACAGGTATTTTAAACTATAAAAACCCGAGGTTACCAGTATTAGATCTTTACTGAAGAACATTTAAAAGTATGTGTCTCAAGAAGAAAAAAAAGAGCAGGAAGGAGCTCTGACATGCAGGAAAAAATGACTGAAATAAAAAGGAAATGTATACATAAATTTATATAAAAGCTGACTCTATAAAACATTAGTAAAGTGTCTAATTTATGATCTAATAAAAGAAAGAGCTAAAAGGGGGGACATCTAGGCACTGGTTAGGGGGTAACTAGTTCTAAGGTCTCATGGTAGAGGAAGGTAAAATTATTAATTACTTTTATATTGTGTTAAGGATCCATTTAATAGATTTTAAAAGTAGTTGCTGAAAGAACAGAAATAAAATTAGTATCTTCAAAACCAGAAGACTAGGGAAAAAATACTTGAATCAATTCAAGTAAAGGCAAAAAAAGGAGGCAAAAAGCAAAACAAAGAGGAAGCATAAGATAAAATAGAAAAAATAAAGCTAAATACTCGTGTATCTGTAATTATGATAAAAATAGATTGGTTAAAAGGCACAGATTGTCACACAGGATTTTTTTAATGTGGTGTTTATAAGCTATACACCTAAAACATGAAGACACAGAGAGGCTGAAGTTAAAGATATGGAAAAATTTATTAGATGGAAACATAAACCAAAAGAAAAACAGTATAGCTGTGTTTGAATCAGGCCAAAAATAAACTTTAAAGCAAAGGCATTACTAGAGACAAAGAGAGTCCTTTCATAACGGTAAAAATGTTCACTTCTCCAGAAAGATATAATTTTACATTTGAATATACCCCAAAAATAGTTTTAAATGCATAAAGCAAAAATGTAAGGACTACAGGGAGAAAGACCATCTACAATGTTATTGAAAATTTTAATACACATTTGTCAGAAATTGATAATAAGGCTATCAAATATCTGGACAAAATAGTAAACAAATGGGTTACATAAGACATACAAACCACATGCAACCAATAATTTGGTATCATATTTCTTCACAAACACACAGGACACACTGAGAAAGTCAATCACATTGTAAGTTATAAAGCATAGTTTAACACTTTCAAGAATTACTACCACAAAGACCAGGTTTTTCTGACCACAGTGCAATTTTAAAAAACACAAACAAATGGGAAACAAAGGTGTACACATGCATAGGGACACACACACACATTTCTAACTAATTCAGAGGTGAAGGAGGAAAATCCCCTGGTGGAAATTATAGAATATTTAAAACCAAATAGCAATGAAACTAACAGTCATTGAATTGTGTAGGACATAGGTAAGGTGAGGTTTAGAGAATTTTTTACATATTTACACACATCAAAAAAAGTGAAAAGAGTGAGACCTAATAAGGTAAGAAAACAACCTAAGAAATTAGAAAAAAACAAAACAAAACAAGGAAATAAACCCAAATAAAGTATAAGGAAGTGATTAATAAAGAAAAGAGAAGTTAATGGCACAGAAACAAAGTCATTAACAGCAAGGGATTCCCCCAATGGACAGCTCGCATAGTTCGGCCCACAGTGATGCCCAGAACTGACAAGCTAGCTGTGTGCTGAGGTCGTACAAATAAATTTTTAGTCTCTAGCTTTCCATGATTAACAATCAATCAAGGATTATCATGTACACAAGGAAAGCCTCAAACATGAAAGGCACGTAAGACTGAAAAACCTAAGGTGGGGGCAAGATGGGGGAAGCAATTTGGATAAAGCAGAGATTACTATAAAGTAAAATGAAAAATTTCAAAAAAATTATCGTTAATATGATTTCACTGATATGAGTGAACAAAATGAACAAAATAGAAACAGAGACAGAGAACAGACTGACAGCTGATAGAGGGGAGGGGGTTTGGAAGGCTAGGTGAAAAGGGTGAGGGGACTAACCAAAAAAATAAAAAATAAAAACCTCACATCACAGACAACAGTGTGGTGATGAACAGAGGGAAAGGAGGTGGGGGCAGGAGGTAGGAAAGGATAAAGGGGGGATAAATGGTGACAGAAGGAGACTTGACTTTGGACGGTGAACACATAGTACAATATATAGGTGATGTATTCACTGTTTCAGGTGTAGAACTGAACACCTGAAACCTATATAATTTTATTAACCAATGACACCCCAATAAATGCAATAAAAATTTTAAAAACATCCTCAGAGATATAAGGAAGACAAGGCTTTAATGAAGTCATAACATAATGCTAAAATAAGAGGAACATGTAGGGAACAAACTGAATGAATTATAGCAGAAAACAAAAGATCAAAAAGGAGGATTGTTAAATAAATTTAAGGAACTTTACAATAAAATAAAAAGAAAATAAATTGATCACAGTAGAAAAGAAGATAATCAAATAAAAGAACGATTTCAATATGTCTAGCATTCAAAAAGACAGAACAGGTGAAATAAAAGAGATTATCGTCCATGAAAGAATTCAAGGAGATTTATCAGGGATGAAAGGCATGATTTCCCAGATTACAAGGGCACAGCAGAGCGGGTGGAAATAAGGCTATACAAAGGCATATTACTGTAAAATTTCAGGCCACTGGGAACACAAACAAGTTCCAAAAACTTCCAGAGAGAAAAAAACAGGTGACACAGAAAGAAACAAGAATCACAGCGACTTCAGATACCTCTACACCAACATGAAAAACTGGCAGACAATTAAGCAATGGCCTCAAAATTCTGAAGGAAAATACTTTCTAACTCAGATTTCTATACCAACCAAATAACAATTAAATGGCGGGGTGGAGCATAGATATTTTCAGACATGGATAATCTACAGCTTTTTCCTGCTACATACCTTTCTCAGTAAGCTACCAAAGAACATGACCCATCAAAACGAGAAAGTAAAGTAAGAAAGTGACATCATAATGCAAAAGAAATGAAGGCTTGAGCAGAAGAAATATGAAAGGGATCCCCAAGATGATACGGAGCAAGGAGGTGTAAGACGGCACACAAGAAACATGGACCATGTTTCAAATGTGTGGATGAGGAAAATTCCCAACAATAGTCCCCCTTCTCTCGAACACACACATGTGCATAATAAAAGTCAACGGGGCGATGCCATTTGTCCTAATGAGGTCCAAAGACGCTGGTGTGGAGCCAAGTCTTTTTGAAAACTGCAGCAGCAAAAGACATGTTTCTGAAATGAGTGGATTCACTAAGTCGAATGATTATTTTTTTTTAGCCAAGAAATCAGCAAAAACTTTCTGCTACCGACACACTGATACACAGTCTGAGACATGAGAGAATTTATGCTACACGTGCATGCCCGTCTGTACAACGCTTAGAATGACTCTAGAGTGACATCTGATTGCCACTCGAAGAGGAACCTGGGGGATGGGACGAGGAAGACTTACTTTTGGCCGCTTACCCCTTTGGTTCTTTTGAAGTTTATAACATATGCACATCTAGCCCGCCCAAAATGAATAAACTAAAATATATTCCCAACACCCTTTAATCCAATGATGTCATGTCATTTGGAGGAATTTATTCTAAGATACACTTGCCTATGTGCAACATACCGCATGGACGAAGTTAGTTATTACAGTGTTGCTTTTAGTATCAAAACAGTGAATATAATCATGTCCTTTGATAAAAAATAGGGAAAACAAATTATATACAGCCATATGGAATTATACTATGCATCTATAAAAGGAAATAGAAAAACTCATTATTTCTTGATATTAAAAAAATCTCCAACACATAGGTTAAGTGCCAAAGGTTAGGAGCACAAAAGCATGTGTTGTATGCTATCATTTAGGAAAATGTAAAACTATGCATTTATATTTACTTATATTCACCTATAAATTGTGTATCCCTACCTACAAGGTTATATAAGAAACTGATAATATTACTTATTAGAGAGCAACTTAACAGCAGGAAGAATAAAAAGATATTTCTACTGTATATAATTCTCTACCTTCTTAATTTTAACCGCACAAATATATTTCCTATGCAAAAAAATGCACAAAGTAAAAATCAAGACAAAAATATATAGGAAGAAATTCATATTTGAAATATAAAAGGAACTCAACTATTGAGACAGCCAAGAGATAGAAGATATAGATTATTATTGCTAATTTTGTGCCAATGTGTTAAATGTAGAGAAATTTATAAATTCTTGGATAAATTTAACTTATCAAAACTCGCTTTAAAAAAATAATTACCATAAAAGACATTACATAAGTGATTTTAAAATGTTCCACAGAAAAAGCACTGATCTCAAACTGTTTTATAGGTAAATTCTACCAGATATTTAAGAAACAATAAAATATAAGAGTAGGGACTTTTTTTATCTGTTTTGTTCTCAGTGACACCTCCAAGCTCTGAAACAATCTCTAGCATAGAGCAGATGCTCATTTCATTTTGTGGGATCAGTATGAACTGAATTCTGAAGCAAGACAGAATATCTTCTTAAAGCTAATAAATGGAATCTTACCAAAAACCTGAAAGAAACATCACCTCAATAGAGAATTGTTAGAATTATTTACTGTAAAATCATTAATAGCATAAGGTTTCCTAATAAAGTAACTCCTATTCAAGATTGGAGGAGAATGTAAGCGGAGAGTAGTATTCAAGAGAATAAAGCTATAAAGAGTGGAATAATAGAAACAAAAGTGTCATTATTCACAGATGACATGATTATCTACATAGAAAAACAAAATTATTTTGCAGACAAATTATTAGACTTAAGAAAATCTGGCAGTGGCTAAACTAAAATCCATACACAAATACTGTACTTCTATATTATAGCAATAAATTAAAAATATTTTTAAATATATCATTTTAAGTGCCACAAAAAAATATAAGGTAGCCAGAAATGAATACATCAAAACATGGGTAATGTTTTCATGAACAAAGTATAAACCAAAAATGAAAGACAATAGAAAGAAAACTACAGAAATAGAAATTTATATCATGTTTATAGGTACGAATACTCTATACCATGTAAATATCAGTTGTCCTGTATTTTATACGTAGATTCATGAACTGTTAATGTAGACTACCAGCAGTCTTTCAAGGAATGTTGTGACTCCAGAATTCACATGGAAACACAAAAGAAAATACGGGAGAGACACCAGAGAGCGCAGAAAAAAATGACAAGTCAAGGAATAATTGAACTAATTAAACTATCGATGAAACTGACCTACCTACATACAAAACATTTTATCCCCCAACAAGAAACAAAGGAAACACAAGAAATACAGTAAGAGAACAAACTCAGTCGAATATATAAATAATTACTTAAATATAAATGGTCCAAATATAGTAATAAAAGGCAGAAATGGACCAAGTGGATTTTTTAAAATTACCCAATGATACGCTGTCCACAAGAAAGTCACTTCAAACATAACACAGGTAGAACAAGAGCTATTATCGCAAATTAAGAGGAGTATGTTTTAAGGAGAGTAACTTCTTCAAGACAGAAGAATCCTAAATGTGCCGGCAACTATTAACAGAGCTTTGATTCATGAAGGAATAACTGAAAGGAGAAACAGACAAACCCACAATTAGAGCTGGCAACATCAACACTCTACAATTAAGTTTTAAATCGTTTCTAAATATAAGTAAACTACAAGAAAAAAAATGAAATATTTTATAAAAATGATTCCAGGGAAGGTGATATAGGAGACAAAGGAGACTCAACACGTACACCATGAAGTGTTTATAACAAATAAAATACACCAAGTGGCCCAGAATGAACACTTCAGAAATACTCATGACTGAGGAGTGCCTGGCCCTGCGGGTTGCCCCTGTGCAAGGAGAAGGATGTTGGGTTGTCTGCAAGGGGATTAGAAACCCTCATTGTCCTGGATGCTTTTACAGTGACAGTGCCAGACGACAGGAAACAATTCCTCATGGCTTTTTGTTTTGTATAGTCTGTAAAGCTTTAATTTTAAAAAACAGAAAGTATACCTGTTATTTACAGTTTTACAGGGAAAAAGAATGACGTATAAAGAAGCCTGCACTATTCTGGTCATTAGAATTCTGAGATCCAGGTCCCAGATCTCTCACTCATCCCCCTGAGTAAGTTACTTCACTTGGTCTAACTCAGGGTGGAAACTGTTTTGAAACCCCAAACCACAACCTCAAAGGTATGATAAGGGCCTGGTTGCCAAGGTTGACCTGAGGGGAGCTCAGTGGTTCCATACTCTGTCCTCAAAAGGAGCAGTGAAATCAGCTACAACCCAGGAGAACGTCTGCAGCTGGAGGACCCAATCTGGTGAGCAAAGACAATGGTCTGGGGGTGGGGGGGCGGGGGGGTACAGGTTGTGACTGAATGACAACGTGAAGTGGCTAAGAGCACAGGTTTTGGGGCCAAATCTTGGTGAGCTGGAATCTCAAATCTGTCACCTCTCTAGCTCTGTGACCTTGGGTACTCACAGAACTTCTCTAAGCCTCGCTTACTCTGCCTGTAGCCTAAGGACAACAACCCTGCTTTCGTAAATGTAAGGTTCATGATACTTGCAAAACATCCAAAATAGTGCTTGATACAGAGCTGATACTTAATCAGTTGTAATTGTCACTATTCAACAAATTCTAGGCCGCCTCTGATGGGAAACAAAGACTGGTGCTAGCCTTCGATAGTACTGGCTTAGAAATGAATTTGGTTGAGCCTGTAGGTAGGAGGGTCCAACATTTTGGCATCTCTGCGTGACACTGGAAGAAGAGCTGTCTTGGGCCACACATGAACTATATCGTGACACGTAATCACACACACACACACAAAACTCCCATAATGTTTTAAGTAAGTTTACGACTTTGTGCTGGGTTGCATTCACAGCCGTCCTGGGCCTCATGCAGCCCGCAGGCCACGGGGTGCCCACCCCTGTGAAAGGCATTCCTTATGCCCCTGTGGGGAGCCAGGTAAGGCTGGAGCAGACATAGTGCCTCTTAGCTTCCATTTTGTCATCTCCGCAATAAAAGGATTTGACCAGATAATCTCTACAGACCTTAGAGCTCACAGCTCTACAACTCTTTGATCTGTGAACCAAATCTAATGTGTATTCTATGTTTAGAACTGATATATTGTTAGATCAGCTGGGAATTGCTAAAATCGTATCATCTATTGATTTATATAAAGGGTTATGGCAAATGACCTTGGATAAAGAATATAATCTAAAATGGTATTTGTAACATCAAATGGAGTGTAAAGATTTAATGGCTTACCCTTTGGACTGAGGACCTCTTAGATTCATATATTCTTGCCGTTTAAAGGAGCCTTAGAAGCAAACTTGTCAAACCCTCCAGCCACTGGAGGAACCCTGTCTACTGCATCCCCACAATGCTCACAACCTGGCCTGAATATATCTCGTGACAGGGACCCACTGCCTTTTCATAGATGCCTTTTTCATTTTTGGAATTCTCCAAATAAAGCACTTGTTGGTGTTCATTTTGAGACCACATGTTTTGAGTCCCAAACGTTTCCTTCTTGAACATAGTGGCCCTTTATATTTGCAGCAACTATCAAGCTTCTCCTTAATCTCTCTTCCAGGCTGTACATCCTTGATACTTCAGTCATTCTCCATGTGCTTCTGGACCCCACGGCATCCTGACTGCCTTCCAGGGCCACTGTGTGTGTCAGTTAAAATGGAGCCTGAATCAAGTACAGCCCTTCGAACTGACGCAAGGTGGAACACTCATCCCCAGGAGGTGTGACACCTCCCCTCCTTAATGCCCCCAAAGACTCGCACAGATTTCTCCAAAGAAAATGTACAAATGGTCAAATGGCATGTGAAAGAAATGCTCATTGCCACTAATCATCAGGAAAATGCAAGTCAAAGCCACAATGCGATGTATCTTCACCCCTGCCCTGACAGTTATCAATGAAAACACAAAAGACAACAAGAGTTGGTGAGAACGTGGAGATACTGGAACCTTCGTTCCGTTGGCGAGGATGCGAAGTGGTGCAGTTGCTTGGCTGAACATATGAAAGTGCCTCAAAAAATTAAAACTAGAACTAAATAGCACTATGATGTGGTCAGGCGATCCCATTTCTGGGTATTTATCCGAAAAGAACTGAAATCAGGACCTCAAAGAGGTGACAGCACGGCACACCTACATCCACTGCAGCATTATTTGCAGTTGCCAGGATGTGGAAACCACATCGATGTCCACTGACAGATGGATGAATACAGAACGTGCGGTGCAGACACACAGCGGAATACTCTGCAGCCTTTAAAAAGAAATAAACTCTGCATTGTGTGACCACATGGATAAACCTCGAGGATATTACGTTCCATGAAAATAAGCCGGTCACAGAAAGACAAATACTGCATGATTCTGCTTACAGGGGCATCTGAAATAGGCAAATCCACTGACGTGAGGAGTGGAACAGTGGTTTCCAGGGAAGAGTGGAAATCGGAAGGTTACTAATCCACAGGCATAAAGTTTCAGCTACACAGGAGGGACAGGCTCTAAAGATCTGCTACACAATGTTGTTCCTCGCACCAACAGTTACACTTAAAATTTTGTTAAGAGGATGGATCTCACACTAAGTGTTCTTACCACAGTAAAATATTTTTAAGAAAATGGACTCATCGGTAAAAAAAGAGGGGTCAAGTTTTATAGTCCAGGAGCCTCAATTCGCTGACAGCCCGTCCGCAGTCATTCCTTTTGGCCATGACATCGTCATCTACACAGCAAGAGTCTGCCCTTCAGAATGGATGGTTTTCACTGTTTTTAAGCTGTATGGACTCTTATTTATTTATTTAATTGTTGACACCACTGCAGATGTCCCCCACCCCCTCCCTTCGCCCACCTTCACCCAGCCCATGAGAGCTCTTACTTTAAACTAAACTGCACGCGGTTCCCCACCGAGGAAACAGAACTGCGGAAGCAGGTGGCGCTCTGCCCGACTTGGTCCTGCCCACTCGGTGCCCCGCTGCTCTCGGAGGGGGTCCGCGAGGCTTTGTCCTACAAAGCCATGAACGGCCCAATCTCTCAGCTTCCATCAAGTCTTAACATTCCAAAATTCTAAGAAAGGAAAAAAAATTCATGGGAACCGTTGCCATGAATTATAAAGCACGGTGGTTGCCAACGTGAGCTCGGGCCCCAGATCTACCACTCTGTGAGTCTATGCTGCTGGGGAAATTCCGGTGCCTGTCTCCTCATCAGCGGGGGAGAACGGCTGGCCTGATGTCCCAGCGATGTGAGGATTAAATGATTCAACTCACCCAAGGCCCTTAGGACAGCACCCGGTGATGCGCAGCCCGCTCAAGCCCCCCTGATCCTGAGTCACATAATTAAATGCAGGACATTAATCTCTTCTATACTTAATTTTTTTCATCCTGGTATGAACTCAGCATTCAGGATTCAGGCTCGAGATAAATTTGATTCTTGATTCCCTCATCTTTCCCCTTAGCTATCTCTCCCAGGGGTCGGGCACTTGCATTTTTGATAAGCAAATCTCCTGTGCCTTCAGCTAGGTCACCGGTCTCTCCCTAAAGATCAAATTTACTTCACTGAGTGGCTGTGGCCAGAAAGATAACATAGCAGTATTCAGCCAGTGTGTGAGTGGATGTCATAGAGGTAATGCCTGGGTAGAACTTAGTGAGGCTCGGTTGGGGCTTTCAGAGGTCAGGCATTTTGAAAATAAGACATAAATGAGTATATTATTGAGCACAATGAATTATAAGTATAAAGTATTTTAGAGATTAGTAATTACCTAAACTTTGAGGCATCCCAATCAATTTTTTGAATTGCTTAGAAACAAAAAAAAAGAAAAAGAAAAAAAATTTTTTTTGAGAACCATGACAACTGACCAGCCACAAAGTTTTACGGAAATCTCTAAGAGAGGAAAGGAGCTCGTGCTTCTTTCCCAGCCTGCAGGGTCCCGCTCCGCTCCAAGCACCGACAGAACCCATCTCAGCCCCCTCACATGACTCACGGCATGTCCACGGCTCTGACCACTCCCCACCTCTCTCACAATATTCCAGTCACAGAAAATGCTGTCCTTTCTATGAACATACCATACACTTTTATATTTGTGACATCTGATCTGCTATTCCCCCTACCTATTAATATTTTCGTCCTCCTCTCCTCTTCCATTCGTTCTTACAGACCCAGGTCAAAGGGTACTCGTTCTTGTAAAATTAACTCCCACTCCAAAATCATTGCTCCTTCTTCTGAGTCTCCACTGCAGTTGTACTTGCTGTTTTATAGCCCCTCACAATGTTATGCTGTGATTAACTGTTTCCCAGCATGTCTTATTAGCAACCGCTAGCAGGCAGCTACACAGTGCCCTCAGTGTGGGGACTGCTGTAGAGCTTGGGCTTTGAGCAAATGTGACAGGACTTCCCTGTCAGGAAGAACGTGGTTTCTGTGGGGAGCTGAGCAGTGTTCTAAACACCAGGATTTCAAAGTAACTTTGGAACACAATCCTATCACTCCTTTATTCTCTTATTTAACAATATTTCCTGAGCACTTACCATATGTCAGGTCCTGTTTAAGCCACAAGAGACACACCCGTGAGCAAATCAGTCAAATATCTTGCCCTCATGGGGCTTATATTCCAATGGGGACGATAAAATAAGTTTCAAAATGTGGTAGGTAATTAGAAAGTGATAATGGTAAGGGGGAGAATAAATCATGGTAGAGGGACAGAAAATGTCAGGGGAATGGCTGCGATTTCAGGTAACGTGATCAGGGAAGGCCTCACAGAGACGGTGCATTAGAGTAAAAAGATGAAATGAATGAGCCATGTGAATAGCTAGGGAAATAGCACGTCAGGCCGAGGACACGGCAAGGTCAAGGCCCAGGAAGGGAAGGCTGCCTGGTGTGTTCGAGGGCTGCAATGAGTCAATGTGCCTGAAGTGGGAAGCACGAGGTGATAAGAAAAATGACAAGGAGCGAGACCACCCCGCTGCCGGTGAGTGTGAGGACTCTGGGTTTAGTGAGGGGGTGGGAATCCAGCAAGAGCTGATGAGCAGATGAATGACAGGACCACGCCTGTATTTTCACAGGGTCCCTCTGGCTACTTTGATAAGAACAGGTTTGGGGGCGGCAGGAAGGCCAAAGACAGAAGTCAGATACCAGTTTGGTAAGTTACTGCAATAACGCAGGTGAGGCGTGATGGGAGTGGTGGGAAACGGTCAAATTTTAGAAGAATTTATCAGGAATTTCTGAGGGATCCGATGAAGGTTATGAGAGAAAGAAAAGGCTGAGTGTCGAGGGTTTTTTCTACATCCTAGCAGCTTAAGAATGAAGTTACATTAACTGAAATGGAGAAAAGTGTCTTAGACAAGCTGGTCTGGAAAAAGATCGGGCGCAGGAGGTTATATAGGTCTGGATCAGGGAGATCTGGGCTGGAGATAAGAATTTGGGTGATAGTGGCACGGAGATCCTATTTAAAGCTACAAACCTGGACTCGAACATCTGCGAAGTGATCACAGACAGGAGAGAAATAAAAAGGGAGGTCCCAGGGCTGAGTGCTGGGGTACTCCAACATTTAGAAGATGAGGAAATGAGGAGAAATCAGGGTGCGAACAACTGCGAAGGGGCATTGATAAAGGCTGGAGAAAAACTAGCCAAGTGTGGCATCTTGAGAGGTAAGAACAGGAAAGATTTCAGAGAAGAGCGTGAGTAGCTGTGCCCGGTGCTGCTGAGATTTGAAGCCAGATGACAACTGACAATAACCGTGGATTTAGCAACATGGAAATCAAGGGTGACCTTGGTAAGTAGTTTCAGGAGAATATTGGCAGTAGGGCCTGATGGAGAGGATTCAGGTGAGAGCGGGAAGGGAGAAATCAAAGTAATTAAAGAAATTTAAGACTTTCTGAAGTGATGAGAAGGAGATAATAGAGAGTTGACTAGAATGGGAATTGAGGTCATAACAGGTTTTGTCTTTCTTTCTTTCTTTCTTTCTTTCTTTCTTTCTTTCTTTCTTTCTTTCTTTCTTTTTTTCTTTCAGGATAAGAGAAACAATTCAGTAGTGAGGGGAATACTACTCTGGTGAATTGCCAGAGTGATGTCCGCGAGCAAACTTTAGGGAATCCAGAAGCATCCGCTACCTGGGAGCAGTGACATGGGCAGAAGAGGAGCGATGGTCAGAAACTGCAAGGCCACGCAAGCAAGTTGCAAACCGAGGATGTAGGTCGAAGGCAAGGATCAGAGCCGCAGGGGAGGCTGGAGACCAGGTCCAGAGCATGTAGGCCAAGCGCAAGGAAACGGGAGGATCAGAGTCCAAGCAGCAATCTGAGACCAGGAGGTCTCCGGGGGTCTCCACGAAGTGCAGGCAAAGGAAACTAGAAAGCATGAGCCAATGGTCCCACACAGAGGGCACTGTCCCCTGCCAAGGCTCTGAGGGCCTGTACCCCTTTCCCATGCATTTCCTTCCTCTGTTTCCTAATCTGGTGGCCAATATATCCTTTTAAGAGCCTGCCTTCATCACCACCTTAATGAAGAGTTATATTTGTATACAGAAAGTATTACTGACTGAACGATGTACCAAAGGCTCTGAAAATCAATTGTCTATTCCAGAAAGTCTCTTGAATGCTTCCAAAACCCTCTGAAGCAATCACACAGGGATAAATAGGCCCACATGGCAGACTGTGTCCCCCAAACCATTTTTGACTTCCTGGGAACTCACTTTCCTGCCTTCGTGCATCTGGTTGTGGTCACGTGACACTGAAATGCTGGCGCTGAAAGAAGGAAACTGTCTTGAGTCCCCGAGTCCCTGGGTTCCGAGAGGATCGCAGCCCATCTGACCTGCGTCAGATTTGATGAACACAAGAAATAAATCTTCGTTACACTAGGTCACCGACATTTCTATCTGTCCCATGTCCGACGCAGGTTGACATGACCCTGACTACAACACAGACACGCCATCTTAGCACAGGTGACCAGCTGGCCTACAAATACCCATCCTTTAAGTCATAGCAAACATCCCAGATGCTTAAATAACAAGTTCCCTTCGGATGTAAGACATAATTTGATCCACAACAATTTGGTTTTCACACTGCACATCTGGTTCTCAGGAATATATCTGTGTAAGTTGAGTTACCTCTATAATGATATTATATTTGCATCTGAGGAACTGGAAAGACAAGACTGAATGCAGGTTAAATAAAAAGTGCCTGAGTCTACCTTGATTTGCTCTTGAGCTTCTGGGATAACATATGTAAACACCTTGCAGGCGATTAGATTCTAAATTCTCTTTGCTGTAATGATCCAGGTGTCTCTGGAATAATGGTTAAAAACGGGGTGAAAAAAGCATTTTTCCAACATAAGGTTACAGTATATGATTTTTCTTTTTTTTTTTAATTAAACCTCTGCATAGTGAATAACACACCTGATTTTGATGTTCAAATCTCTCCAGAATCCCCCAACTCAGCTAAGAGAGCTAGTCTAGCTGATGCAGGCAATCGTGTTCCTTTATAAACTACTGTCCCCAAAGAGTCCTTTATAGCTGCTCAGAGCCAGCATCGAGTCAATAATTAAGGTTTCTACCTGTATTGCTCAGTCTGCACTTTCCACCTGGCCACTGTCCTTGTTAATCTGCTCCGGAACCACTTTGGTGTTTCTGATGCTGCAGTTGGGACTGGTGAGGTGTCTGCTTGCATTTCCTTTGGCTGCATAACACTGGAGGAGGAGAACAGGAATGGCAGCAGCGAGCTGAAGGCTGGGTGTAGACCATGCCACCTAGGCCAGGTGTTGAAGAGAGGGCCGCTGGGACGTGTCCTGCGTCGTGAACCTCTTGGTAAAGTACTTTCTACTCCATTCATAAAATGACAGGATTTATTTACCAGAACTTATGGCTACTGGTTCCTTTATCACTGGCAGTAAGTTTCCGTAACACCCATCACTGTCCCAAATATTTGTTAAAGGCTTAAACAGTTTCAAATGTGCATTCTTTTTATTCAATTTACAGCTGTTCCTGAAAATTCACCATTCGGTGTTAGATGAAATAGCTTATGCCTCCTGTCATATTTCATATTTTGTTTTATGCTTTGGCAGATCTTGTGGGGATCGCTTTTTCAACCAGGAAAGTTTGTTTTAGGAAAGAAGATACATCTTTAAAGAAAGAAAGCATTCTGTATCGTGAACCCTTTTCGCTGGCCAGCATGTCAACAGTCGGTCCCGCAGACCTTTACTGAACACCTGGGCCTCCCAGTTCTCACAGAGGTGGGCTGCATTCCCTCACGGCCCCACTTCACAGAAGCACCTGTGGTACAAGCGGAAGCATGCTGTGCCTGGGTTCGGTTTACCTGAGTCTCACTCCTGACGGTGCCACTTACGCGCTCCGTAACTTTGCATAAATCACTTTAAGTTCTCTGAACCTCATCGTCCTCACCCGTGAATGGGAATGAGTAACACTTGTCCACAGCGCTTCCTAGGGAGTCAGTACAGTTCCCATGTAAAAGTGCCTAGCACTGGGCCTGGCCCAGAAAAGGTCATCGAGATTCATTATTAGATTCTGTCTCCAGGGCACACATGATCCACCTGGCAGGAGATCACGTAAGTTAGCAATCTGCGTGGCGTGTCCTAAGGTGAAGTGATAGGGAGAACCCTGGGCCACCTGAGGTGCTCCCGACACTGAAGTTTTACCTGATTTATACCTGAGTCCCTGTGCTTGACCTTCAGTAATACAGGTCCTGCAGTTTAATTTGCTTTCATCTTAAAACCTTTTATTTTTACCATCCCCACCCAAGAAAGAGCCCTGGGGATTCCCCACCTGAGTTCGGGTTTCCTGTCCCTCCCCACCACCTCTGTCTCATTTAGTGCCAATGGGGTACCAGGGGTGCCCAGCAAGACCTTGCTTTGAACTCAGACGTGCAAGTACGTGGGGATAAGGTAAAGGTGGCACTACTCCACTTTCCCTGCCCAAGAGACGCTGCTTGGACATGTCCATGTCTGAAGTCCCAAGAAGTCTCCAAGCACTCCCTACACGCAGCAACCTGCTGCCAAGCTCAGGCGCTGGAAGGGACCCTCGGGTCCAGGGCCAGTAGTGACGCTGAGTCCAAGTCCCTCTTTAAACCTACAAGCAAGCACTTCCAGAGCAGAAGGCACGCTGAAATAGTAAGTGGGAGCCGTCAGTCCCATCTGCCCTGAGCAGCCATACAAGCCCCTAAACCAACCAGTGTCAGCAGGTGGCGGGGGCTTTTTCTAACTCAGCTTCAATAACTCTTGTGTCGTCTCACAATGTTTTTGCCATGGGAGCGGCTTTCAAAATCTGTTGGCTGTTCGGAAATAAATTTTACTTTGCGACCCCACATTCACATATACACACATGCACACATATACGCACGCGACTATCAAAAATGTTATCGAACAGTCCTTGCTGTTACTATGCTCGATGTACTTTATTTCCTTATTATATTTTATTTCATTTTTAATGTTGGTCATGACCTATCAGATTGATTTTATGACTCACTAATGGGTCACAGCCTGTAGTTTTAAAAACACTGATTCAGATATTGAATAAGAAGCTACTAGTCAAGAGAAAGGAGTAAAATAAAATAGGATAATACTTTAAAGTATATGGAAGGTTTAAGTTTTGTTTAAAATATATGGGCAATTCTGGTAAGATAGAAAAGATGTACTTTACCATATTCTTCTAAGTATAACTAAAATTATAGGAATTACATATAAAATAAATGTAAGAAGACTGAAAGGTGAAAAAAATTTAAAAAAGCAGAATAACAGGGAGTAGGGGACCCAAAGGACGACATACAGCTGAGCTTTCTGGGGGGTTTTTTGGTTTGTTTTTCGCATCCTATATCTCAGACTTGGAGCTGAAGAATCTGGGAACCTGAAAAGGTCAACAAATGCAGACAAAAGTCAGCTCTCTCTAAACAAAGAACCAAGAAATGGGAAGACTATAAACACAGGAAAGTTTTAGACAACAACCACACTATACCAGACTATTCACAGCAGGTGAAACTGGGGCCCCATCCCCACCCACACCAGCAAAGGTCAATGGAAAGCCAAGACAAGGCCATACCAAGGTGCCCTACGCCACCCAGTGTGGTGAGATCACAGAGGGCTGAGCAGGGAGCTGGGACTGCCATCCCTCTTGGGTGGTTGTGAGTTCCTCTCACCCCGGCTAAAGTGTAATCGCAGACACTGTGGGGTGCCAGGGCTTCCGCCGCCCCACCCCCCCCAGCAGGGCCAAGGCACGCCTCTGTTCCTCGCCGGGATGGCGCCGGAGATGGCCTCGCAGAGAGTCTGGACTTTCACCACCGCCCAGTGGTACAAGGCCAGCAATCCCCAGTGTGGTGTCAGTACAGGCCGTGTGAGAACCACGGAGAAGCTTCTATTTCTCACAGAAATGAGGAGAGAGAGATCCGAGGGAAGTCAGAGTGCCCACAGCTGCCCAGCAGTAACCAGTGCCCATCCCCCGAGTCCCCCCAACCCCCGCCAGCTGTCAGTGGAGGCGGAGTGCTGAACCTGAACTTCTGCCTCGAAGTGGCAGGAACGAGCTGGCAACTTCCTTCCCCTTCCAGAGACGTTTGATAGGAAACCAATTAAAACCAAGAGTTTCCAAAAGATCTAGAGTCTCTTAACATAATACCTGAATAATCTAGGTTTAAATTAAAACCCCTCTTCATATCAAGGAAGAGGGAAACACCATATCCGAAAAAAGATAATTAATACATACCACTGCTGAAATGACAGCCATGTTAGAATTATCTGACAAATATTTTAAAGCTGCAATCATAAATATGCTTATCGATTACAAACATGCTTGAAACTAATGAAAAAATATAAACTCTAGACAAAAATATAGAAAGTACCAGCAAATAAATGAGAGCTAAAAGGACCAAATGGAAATTTTAGAACTCAAAAATACAATAACCAATTTTAAAAATTCAATAGCAGAATGAATGAGGCAGAGGAAAGAAACAGTGAATTGGAAGATAAAACAATACAAATTCCAAAATATGAACAGAGAGAAAAACGGGCTGCTAGTAAAGAGCAGAGACTCGAGGACCTGTGGGTCTGTAAAAAGATAATATTCACGTGATCGGGCTCTCAAGAGAGAAGAGAGTAGAACTAAAAGAATATTCCGATAAGTAATGGCTGGAAACATCACAAATTAGGCAAAGAATGTAACCGTGCAGATTCAAGAAGCTAAGTCACAAGTGTGATTTATCCCAGGAAGGCAGGGGGGTTCCACATTTAAAAAATCAATATAATGCACTACATTAATGAAATAACAAGGAAACAAAGTAGATAATCATCTTAAATGATACAGAAAAAGCATTTGACAAAATCCAACATCCTCTCATTATAAAAATGCTCATAAAACAAAGAATGGAAAAATACCTCCTCAGCATGATAAAGATTTATGAAAAACCTGCAACTAACATCAGTGAAAGACTAAAAGAATGCCCCCATAAGATCAGGGCCAAGACAACAATGCCCACTTTCACCATTGCTATTGTACCTTGTACTAGAAGTTCTAGCCAGAGAAACTGGGCAAGAAAAAGAATAAAAGGCGTCCAAAAGGGGGGAAAGTAAAATTATAGTAACAAAAGACAAGATCCTATATATAGAAAAATCTCTAAGAATCCACAAAAAAAGCTACTTGAGCTAATAAATAAATTCAACAAAATTACATGGTAGAAGATCAACACTGAAAAAACAATTGTGCTCCTTTGTAATTATGTCAATAATAGTGTTATAACTATATATGGTGCCAGGTGAGTACCAGACTTATTGGGGGGATCACTTCGTAAATTATAGAAATGTCTAACCATTATACTGTACACCTAAAACTAATATAAAATAATACTGAATGTCAGCTATAACTGAAAAATAAAACGTTGCGCTTCTATACACCAGCAATAAATAATCAAAAAGGAAATTAAGAAAACAATTCATTATAATAGCACCCAAAAGAATGAAACACTTACAAATAAATTTAACTATGAAAATGAAAGACTTCTAAACTGAAAACTGTAAAACGCTGCTGGAAAAAAAAGTAAAGATGACCTAAATAAGTGGAAAGACATTCCATGTTCATGTATTGAACAATTTAAGTGTCAAGATGTCACGCTACTCTAAGCACTCTACCGATTTAACACAATTCCTTTCAAATTCCAATGGCTTTTTTTTTTCCAGAAATGAAAAAGCCAATGCTCAAATTTATATAGAATTGCAAAGGGCCCTAAATAGCCAATCTTGAAAATGAAAAAATATGTATTCTTGATTTCAAAATTTACTAGAAAGCTACAGTAACCAAACATAAGAACAGATAGAGACCAATTGAGAGTCCAGAAATAAATCCATACATCTAATGCCAATTGATTTTTGGCAAGCGCGTCAGGCTAACTTAAAAAAAAAAAAAAAGTGGGGACAGGACACAAATTTGAATACCAGAAATGAAAGAGAGAACATCACTACAGGTCGTGTGGTGGGGGTTCTTGTTAGTGAGGGATGCTATGTGTGTGTGGGGACACGCTGGTATCTGGGAAATCTCTGTACCTTCCTCTTGATTTTGCTATGAATCGAAACCTGCTCGACAAAATAAAGTCTATTAAAATATTTAAAAGAACCCTTTTTTCAAAATGGGAGAAAATACTGGCAAACCAATATACCTGATAAGAGTTTAATATCCAAAATATACAAAGATCTCCTGCAGCTCAAAAACAAAATGACAATCAACCTAATTTTTAAAATGGGCAAAGTATTTGAATAGACATTTCTCAAAAAAATGGGGTACGAATGGCCAATAAGCACATGAAAGGATGTTCAACATCATTAGTCATTAGGGAAACACAAAACAGAACTACAGTGAGATACTATCTCATACCTATTAGGATGACTGTAACAAAAACAGGATGAAAAAGAGCAGGTGCTGCAGGGGAGGTGAAGACACTGGGGCGCCCCTGAACCATCAGCAGGAATGTAAAATACCGCACGCATCGTGGGAAGTAGCTTGGTGGTTCTTCAAAAAATTAAACAGAATTATCACATGACCCATCAATTCCACTCACAGGTACATAGCAGGGACTCAAACAGGTATGTGTACAACTATGTTCATGGCAGCATTATTTTAGCAGCTACTGCAGCGAGAAGCAAGAAGGTGGAAACATCCCAGGTGTTCATCATCAGATGAGGGTATAAATAAAATATGGAAGAGCCATACGATGGAAGATTATTCAGCCAAAAAAGTGAATCAAATTCTGATACATACTACAGCATGAATGAGTCTTGAAACATTGTGCTAAGTGAACTAACCCAGACATAAAAGGGCAAATATTGTCTGATTCCACTTACATTAAACATCTAGAATAGGCGAATTCATAGGGGTTGAAAGCAGATTAGATGAGAGGTAGCCAGAGGAGGGGGAAAGGGGACGCTGTTGCTTAATAAATGCTGTTTTTGTTGGGGGTGATAAAAAAAAAAAGTTTTGGAAATAGTGATCATGGTTGTACAACACTGTGAATGTACTTGATGCCACTGAATTGCATACTCAAAATTTGTTAAAATGACAAACTTTGTTATACAATATTTCACAATTTAAAAAAAAAGGAAAAGAATCTAAGCAAATCCCAACGAGGATAAACCTAAAGAAATCTACACCAAGATATATCGTAGTCAAGTCGCGAAAACAAAAGACTGAGAAATAATCTTGGGAACAGCCAGAGAACAGTGACACCTTGCCTACAGACAGAAAAGCCATTTGAATAATCACATACATATCTTCATAAACCATGGAGGAGAGAAGGAAGTGGCAGGACATTTTTTTTAAGTGCTGAAAGACCAGACTTCTATATCCAGTGAAAATATCCTTCAGGAATAGAAGAAAAATTATGGTATTTTCAGATGAGGGAGAACTAAAGATTCCACACCAACACTTCTACGCTAAAAATAAGAGCTAAAGAAGTACTCCAGACACAAAAGGAGCCAGAAAGAAATCTTAGGACATCAGGAGGGAAGAAAGGACAAAGCAAGCAAAAATATCATATTGCGCTGATTGGTATTTTAATATTGAACCAGCCTTGCATCCCTGGAATGAACTTCATTTCGCCATAAGGTATGATTTTTTTATACATATTGCTAAATTCTACTTGCTAATATTTGGTTAAGGATATTTACATGAAGGATATTTGTCTGAAGTTTTCTTTTTTGTCCTGTCTTTGTCTGGTTTTGGTATCAGGGTAATACCAGCTTTGAAAAATGAATTGGGAGGTGTTCCCTCCACTTCTATTTACTGGAAGAGATCATTTAGAATTATTTCATTGTTGATATGGGTAATTCGTGTCTTTCTTATTTTTTTCTTTTGTCAGTATTCCTAGAGGTGTGTTAATTTTATCGATCTTTTCAAATAGCCATGTTTTTGCTTTATATTTTCTATTATTTTTCTGGTTTCCATTTTATTTATTACAGCTTCTGTCTTTGTTTCCTTCCTTTTGTTGGCCTTGGGTGGAGATGCTCCCCTTCTTCTAAGGCAGAGTTTACATGATGGATGGGAGAGTCTTCCTCTTCTCTAATGCATGCACTTAACGCTGCGTATTTCCCTCTCGGCAGCGAGGAGAATCGGCGCTATACAAAATAACACGCCATCTCCCAAAAGCTAATCACACACATCAGCATCCATTCATAAGTCACCATCCATCTCATCCTGTTTAAAAACATCGATATATGTCATAGACGGGGGGCGAGAGAGGTGGGAAGAACGGAGTAAGAACCAGGGATCTCAAGGCATCCAGTGACCACTAGCAATGCATGCAAGGGGCCTTGGACATCCACGAAAACACCCTCTTCAAGGCCAACCTCAGAGCCAAAAAGGGCAAGGGGAACAAGAAAAGGGAGGGTCAACTTAGGAGCACAGCAATCTGGGAGAATTACAGGCTCTTTCTGAGACCTGCCATGTGGGGAAAAGGATGGGCCAGCACCATCAGATAAGAACTTAATTTGTCACTCATCATAAAAACACAGCAGCCGCTACTTAGGGGTACATTTATAATTTCAGAGAGACAGGCAGCAGGAGACAGCAGGTCCACCCTGTCAGAGAGAGGGATGATGAAGGGTTTTTGTTTCATTTTGTCTAGAGCACCTGAAGTAACGCAAGGAACAGAAAAGGGGCCTTCGGACACCTAGGAACAGGAAGGATGGTGCAGTGAAGGCACAGTGAAAAAAAGGCCAAGTGCAGGGAAAGGGGAGGGAGGCAGTCAGCAGTCGACGGCCACTCCTTAGTCGTAACAGGTGGCCAGTCGTCCAGCTGGCTTGAAATGGGAGGGGGAACTGCACAGGCAGGGACTGGGTGGTCGGCTATTATGGAACAAAGTTCCAAGCAATGATTGTAGTTATTTCCCTGGTTTTCCCTGGCTGCATCTGATTTACTTCCCCCAAATATAAAAGCAACATTAGACTGGCTTCTTCCGTGGGACTTACTTTACTGAGCTTGAAGACACTTGTAGCAGTAAATCTGTCACTGTGATTTCCCCCTCTCGCTTTCCCTAACGTGGTTTTTCTCTGAGCATAATTGCAAAAAAGCCCGTGATCACCATGGTTCAGGCCATGATATCCCTGAGTCCGTGGCCTTTTATCTCTTTCCGATTACTTTGGTCCCGACCGCAAACACCAGTGACTCTGAAGTAAACATGTGTGGGGACGGTGGTGGCACATGCTCTTCTGCCGAGGTCTAAGCTCCATTTCCTATTTCGAGGCTGACACGCGATTCCAGCTGTTTAGCTCCTCTCACGGTACTTCCCAAGATAGCCGAGACAGCCCACCAGTTGGATTTTCAAGCAAACCGCACTGGCCCACCTACAGCGGGTCCTTTATATTAGAAACAAAAGGAATCTCTCCATAGCCAGAAGCCCATTTAGCTTGGAGTGAGGAAAGACTAAAACCAGGGCCACTGGTTGAAAGTCCCAAGCCCACAATTTTGCCCTCTATTCGCACGTCCTGTCGTGCACCTGGAGACAGGCCTCTGTGCTGATAAACAATTATATTCTGCACTTTGCATTCTGCTTTGTTTGTGGAAGCCTGGAGAGATTTGTGGACACTGGGATAAATTATGAGAGGCGATGTGATTATTCTTTACTGTTCCAGGTGATGAGAGCTGGAAGCCTGTGGACATCTAGAAAAATTATTTCCAGAAAATGAGCGGTGGTGGCAGATCACGTGATGAACTCTGGGAACAGAAATAAATTATGGTCTGAAACAGCTTGGGCATTTGTTATTCCTGATGGAGCTGGGCCCTCATTTGGGTTTGAGATTGTTGTGATGCATGCACCTCAAGCAGAAAATTCCTCAATCCTTTGTTACAAAATGAACTCATGAGCTGAAGGTAGGTATGAGCCACTGATCATCCTAAATTTGGGAGAAGCCGTTCTCCCTGCTCTTGCTTCCATATCTAAAATGCATTGGAGAAGGGTCCCCCAAATTAACCCTTTCATCAATACTTTAAGCCAAAGGAAACTGTCTTAGACAGGGACACGCAAATTTGAAAGTCCTTTTATTTCACAAAGCCATTAGATGAAAAAAAAAATTTCTCAGAAGGGCTTTTATTTTAAGGGGCATCACAGGAACAACAGATATTACTTTTCATTGGATAAAGCCATTAAAGATTGAGCACTTCATTTGGGGCCCCTGCAGATGCTTAAGGAACCCATTAGAAGACGTCCCGTCTTGATTACATGATGAAAGTCTAGGTAATCCTCTGATGTTGACTCTTCATGAACTGCAGCTTCCATTTCAGAATAAGTTGTTTAAATAACCAAAACGGAGTTTCAACTTCCCGGTACAGAATAGCGACCCTGTTTTCCTCTCTCTGCGTGAACTGGAGAGGGTGAGAGGTTGCAAGGGCAGTGATCCCGGGACGGGCTGCCTCGCCAGCAGCCCTCGACTTGCGTCCAGCACCTCCTCTGTTCGCCTTCCTGTCTGGCCCCCTCCCCTCAATTCCACTTCCTGTGACTTCCCCTTGGCTGACTGCCGGGCCCACTCCGGCTGCTCCAGCAGCTCTCCTCATTACTACTGTGTAAACACTGGCCTGCCACGAGGGGCCTCCGGAGAGGGCTCAGCCATCAACCTGCAGGTAAAGGCAATAATGCCTAGAAATACACACACACACACACACACACACACACACACACACACGCCTGAAAGTGCGTCGGCAGAACTGAGGGAGGACAGGAAACACACAGCTCCCTCTGGCTGAGATGGGACTAGAATCCAGGTTTTCAAACTTCAAGTCCACGACTCCTCACTCCACTCAGATGCCTTCTTATATGTGTTTATGCGTCCTGCTGCCCCTGGACCGGTAGTAGGACGAAAGCGCCAGGAATGGCAGGATGCTGCAGGAGAAGCGCCTGACAGGTCGCTGCGCCACAACAAATGAGGTCGAGGTCGTGTGTTCAATACCAACACGGGTCTGGTTGTGGTGGGCCACGTCCACAGACACCCTCCAGAGCTGTGTCACTGTCCCACAACCAAGAGTGAGTGGTGACAGAAGAACTAAGTGGGCAAGTGGCCACAGAAGAGCACAAATGCTCCCCAACACGTACATGTCCTACCACGACAGCCAGCAGGTTTGTCTGCATGCCGGCAAGACCACGGTATTAGACCGTGCTCTCCCTGAAGTCCGGAAGCGAACGTTCTTTAGTCTAAGCAGGACCCTGTCCCGTGCCTAACACATTATGGACGCGTGCCTGGTCATTAACGAGAGAAACAAGGGGTCACTTCTGAACTAAGTGGTGAAAAGGTTAACTTTGCAATCCTCGACCTAAGTCTTTTTTTAACCCGGGTTTGTGCTACTGTCCGAATGAAGAAAAATGAAGGCCAATACATAGGGGGGATTATCTCTTCCTCCTTGGATCAAGCTTTTCTTCTACTGCTGTTACAGCCATGGCACGGCTAACGTAAGTATATGCTGTTCATGCCTTTTAGCCCCTACCCAACCTCATTCACTACAGGGAAGGACAAGCTCGAGCTTCCTCATTTCTCGTCACGGACAACACAATGTCTGGAACCAAACAGGAACCCAGTGAGTAACTGTTCAATTGGGACTGACTTGGAATCCCGAGTCCTGTGGCCAGCTGGAACCTAGATGGCCACCTGTGACAAACGCAGTACCCTAGGCTACGTGTCTTTTCAAGGTGGTGTCTTCCTAGGCCACTGACCCCGGCTCACAGATAGGACCCCTCGTATCGACACTGATGCTGGGAGCCACAGCCGGTGCTCATTTGGGCTGCCAATCACTACCTCATACGCTTACCCTAAGCGATGTATTGATCCTGATTGCCTGGAAACGCACTTGAACAGGGCTAGGTGACACATCCAAGGAGAGACAAGGTACTTTCAAGTCAATCAGAAGCGTCAGAGGATTCAGTGCACAGGGGAGAGGCTCCCCCCAGAGGAGCAGCCCCTGAGATCGTGCATTGACTTAAGCCCCTTCTTATGCACCAAGCCCTCGAATAGCCTCTGACACCTAAGAGAAATGGTTGCTTGCCCCTCACACGTGCCACAGTCAAGGTACCAAGGCTTCCTGCACTAGACATATAAAACACAAAGTGGCCCTGCTGGTCAGAAGGCCAGATGCGGAAAACAATGACTCACCAGGAATCCCATGCTAACAATCTAAAACCGCAGGTTGGGAAGACGGTTGCTTTGGCTTTCTAAATAAAACATCATCCCTTCTGTCTGCAAAGCACTCTTGTACCTGTCAGACAACTTTACCCTCTCATCGAATCCCAACAGTACCTTCCATAACCCTGACAGGGAGAATGGGCTGTCATAATTATGCCAGATGAGAGATGAGAAAATTGGGGTCTAAAAAGACATTGACTTGGCCATGTTTACCCAGTGCGGTAGTATCCGAGTTTCAAGTTCTATCAAACTCTCCTAGGGATCCTCCCATTAAATCTCATAGGCTCTAACACTGAATGAAAAAGAAAAAGAAAAAAGGCCCTAGGAAAAGCACAATACTGCAGGGGATTTCAGTTCTGTACGTGAGAGTTAAGCAGGTGATGGGGGGTGTTCATCCTCTGAATCCACCTGCAGTTTCAATGCCAGACTTACTCAGACCAACAGAATCCTGCCTGGACAGCGGAAGAGCCTCCAGGAGCAAGGGTCCCCGAAAACCGGTCAGACACCCAGGGCACCTCGGGATCACCGAGCCTGAAGCTTAGGCAATCTGGGGACTCCTCTTTTAGAAAAGAATACAAAACGACAAATTCAGAAGAAAATACAAAAGTGAGTATTTGTTCACGAAGAGAAAATAAATCACAAAAATTACATATTTAAAAAGCTGACTTGTTTGAATACCACAAACATTAAAAAATTTAATTTTTAAAAATAACCTAATGCTTTTATTAATTGTCTGACACATCCCCATATTGCTTTTTTCCATGCATTATTAAATGCCTAATCACCTCTTCATAAGGCACTTAGAACAGTTTCTATAGAGAGAAGAGAAAGATAATTCAGCCTTTCCTCTACATAATTGATGAGCATTTGTTTTTTATTATTGATAATTTAGAGACATTTCTTTCAGCTTCATAACTTGTAATTAGCAATGTCATGTACATTTTTAGGCTTGTTGACAAATTTGGGGAAACTTCCATCAAGTTTCTCTCATGTGTAAGCTGTAAGGATTAAAAGAATTTTCCACAGACTAGTTTCGAACTCTACCACCCAAAACTTGTTTCTCCTCCACTAACCACTAAGACCTGGTTCCAGGCACCACAGCACACCTTCGTGCCACGATATGACTTCCCGTAGTCTAGATGTGGAGGCTGGTGAGGGGGCCCGGTAGGCGACAGAAATATTCCTGGAAGCCATTCCTGTACTGGGGCAGCTGGCACTAACTCTGCAGGGAAGTGACAGTGACATATATTAACTTATCCACTCAACCCAAGCATCTCAGCTTCACCTTCAGGTGCATTCCAAGATGTCCGTGGAATTGTAACATTTTTCTGCACAAGTGGGAAGAAAGACAGAGGGGAACTTGGAGTTGAAAGAGACCAGAGACCTTAACCAATTGTGGTAAAAACAAAACACCTTCCAAAATATATCGTCCTCTAAACACATTTTAGGGTTTCTCCCAGAGCCTTGGAAGGGGCCGCTGTTGGTGAGACACTCTGCAAATGTCCCTTTTTTCTCATCGACAGCACGAGGCTGCCGATCATTTCCACTCCTCCAAGAGGACGGAGGAGCAGCCTGGATTAGAGATGAATTCGAGGGGACTAAACATGGTCCTCAGACCCTGATCCAGAAGGCCCGGCATCTGCCACTGGCATCCTCTCAGAGCTCGGGGGATAAAATGCAGGACCGATGAAGCACTGTGTGGGGCGCTGAAAGCACATGGGGTTCCTCGGAGAAAGAACGAACACAGCCAAGCAGAAAAAGGCAAACAAGTTGTTTTGTAGCCTCGCTATGATGTGCAATGAATCTGCTTCCCTCTGGCAGTGAAAGGCTGGCCAGTTAGTCCCTCGCACCCAGGCGTTCATGGCACCCAGGCGTTCATGGCCTCCGGGGTCCAGGCCTTTAAGCAGATCCAGATAACGGCTCTCTCCCCGCCCCCGCCCCACCCAACCAGCCAGGCAGCCCAGTCTCACTTTGCCCCAACGAATCTCCCGCAGCCCCCATCCGTAAGTGCTGCCACTCACTGCTTCTTTAAGGGTCTTAACAGAATGTGCTTAATCCTCCTAGCGTGGAACCCAGCGGCAGTGGCAGCGGGGCGGGTTTTGTGGAGTGCGTAATCACAGGTTTGGTGCCCACTGCTCTGTCCTCCGCCGAGCCGTTCACCGCCGTTCTCCGTGGGCGGAGTCCGTGTGATTCTGTGCGGAGCGCCCAGATGAGAGCGGAAGCGGGGAAGGAAACAAAGGGAAGGGACAGATGTAAGGAAGAGAAAAGACGCAGGCAGAGGCAGGGAAAAGAGAAGGAAAAGTTACCAAAAACGGTCTCGTGTCACTACGGAAATCGGATGAAGATGTTCTTTGGGCTCAGCCAATGGTAAAGGAGCTTGTGTTAAGCCAGCAGGCTGTTGGCAAGGAAGATAAACCTCGCAACAGACCCGGAATCCGATGGCGGCAAGGAGGCGCGGATGGGAAAGGGGGAGGACAGGAGAGTGGGGGAGTAGGGGCCACGGACAGGTCGTCCCTGAAGGCTGCTAGGGGCCGAAGCCCTGAATGCAGACTGTGGGTCCAGGCGGCAGTCCTTGGCACCCGCCGGCCTCAGCCTCCGGTTTTCCATCTAGGTAGTGGGTCAGTGAATGAAACCAGCATTTTTGTCAATGTAGAGATCGAAGGGGTGAATCCTGAGTGTAACTGGGGTCTGGGTAAGTCACATGGGGACTTCATGGCATGTCAGACCCCAGTGGTTATCGTCGTCCCCATGGTCGCCACCATCAACAGCATCACCTTCATCATTATTGATTCTTTAGATGGGAAAACCCTTCAAGAACAGGCTCCTGTACTTCCAGCGCCCCCTTCCTGCCCTAAGCCTTCTGCATTAACGGGCCCCAGGGCACAGGCGCGCTGAAGCCCTCCCCAGGGAGCTGTCTCTCCCACCCCTCACTCTGTGCAATAGGGTAGATTCTGATGTAAAGCCAAGTATCATGGAGTTGTGGGTAGAAAATGGAAGAAAAAGACCAAGAGAGAAAAACCAAGGAAGAATCAACTTGGAAATTGCCTGAAAGGCATGAGCACAGTTTATCTAGGTACTCAAAAACCATATGCAGATCACATGCAAATGAACCTGTGGCCCTCTTAACTAATTTGATACACCTGGATGTGGCTCTCAGGAAAAGCCGAATGGAGACACCTGCTACAAACACTGAAGTAATAGTCCCCTTGGTGGTATTTCACCCCTTCTGTTTCTGCTACCAATTCTACCTAGGAGAAGCAATGAGCTGGTGCAAAACAATAACTAAGAGTTGGGAGAGGGGCACAGTAATAACCACTGGGTTTCATTCAAGCTGTCAGTATTTGGTGCTGAGAAATTACCAGGAGGCACTGACCTGCCCATCAAACTTCGTAATGCAAAAACACTCTACACAGCCTATGACAAGGGACTAAGGGCAAATCCTTCTGAGGTGCCAGTGTTTCCAGGTTCAGTCTTTTGTGATGGGAGTAGGAGGGGCCCAGTGTCTGCTGCCCAGGGTAGGAGAAGGCATGTCAGCCTTCAGGTCCCTGCTCCGTCCCAGCAGGGGGACAGGAAAGCAGCTGGAGCAAGCTGGCTTCTTGTTGGGAGCTTCCTCTGACCTCAGACTGAGCAACAGACCTGTGATGCTCTCACAGGGCGATAAGAGGAAGTGAACCACGCTCCCTCCTCCAGCTGTCTGCCCCGCACAGCACAGGAGGCGCCGTAGTAAGGGGTCTGCTGTGCTCACTGCCCAGCTGGGTCCTTTCCTTGGAATCTCCCACCCACCTGGTTCCTACAGAGAAGTTGGTCTGTTGGGCTTAGGACAACTCAGGACCAGAGTTTCGAGTTTCCTGAATACTCAAGCACAGGAGGGAGAGCAGAGATGAGGAGGAGGACAATATGCCCAGTAGGGGGGACGCTTGATAGGCAGCTGGAAGGGGCTTTTGCAGTACTAATACACTGACCCTCACAGTACGCATGACTTCCTGTACATGCGGAATATGCAAGGGATGGGGACCATTTTCCAGAACAGGGAATGCGAGAACATGCCCCGTCCTTCAAGTCCCCAGGCAACAGTCTTAAGGGGATGCGTGGGGTTCATCTCTCTATTTCAGTCTGTATCAGTCAGCATTCAGGCAAAGAAGCAGAACCACTGGGATGCTTAATAAATGCAGACAGACAGGCAGGCAGGCTGACGGATGGACCAATAGATTTGTTACAGGACGTATGCTGCAATTGTGAAACCTGATTAAACAGTTTCTTCTGTACAGCTGTACAGTTGATTTTGGAGCTTGGAGCCCACAGGGCGGCTGTCGGGAAAGTGGGCGGAAGTAAGAAAATGCAGGAACTCCAGGCCCGAAAGGCGGGCCTGAAATGCATGTCAGCTCTGGTCTCCAGCCTTCGGGGCGCGGCTGTCCTGAAGCCAGGGTCCTTGCCCATGGAGCCAAACATACACATCTGCCCTAAGAGTCAGGGAACCTGGGAGATCCAGAAGAAGGAAGAACAGCTGCAGGCCCAGGTGCTGCGTCATGCTGACCAGGTGAGTCAGCAGATCCGTGACAATGCACCTGAGCCACAAAATGGCTCCTGCTTCACGTCAGCCCTCCAGCTCTCACACAGGAATCTCCCGGGTGGCCCACCCTAACAGGAAACATACAGGAAAGGGAATTCTGGGAAATGTAGTTCAGCCTACCCAAGTCCACACATTATGTAAAGCCTCTCTCTCAGCAGCCAGGGATCGGAACCTGGGCTCAGCCACTGCCAGCAAAATGTGTCAGGGTGTCACGAGCAGGAGCTCTAGGTTCGCAGCGCTGGTCCGTGATAGGGCTGTAGGAAGGACACGGAAGCCCAGCTGAGGAAGAGGGTGCAGGGGCACCCCAATGTGCCAAGGGCCAGCGATGGGGACGGAGGCCTGGTCTGACATAGCCTCTGCTCTTCTCCTTCCCCAGCCCCAGGGCGCTGAACCGGTAAAGTGACCACATGCTGTCACCTTTCCAACCTCGCTGGCAGATGTTGCTGACTCCTCCTGGCCTGGGGACTTGTGCATTTCAGCATTTGGCTGTGACCGCTGAGGAAGGAGGCTTCAGCCCTGCTGGAGAGAGCAGGCAGGAAGGCTCTCTTCACCCTCAATTTTCACTTTTATAACAGGTTTCATTGCAGGGACTTGCAATTAGCTGGTTCTACTAGTGCTACTGCAAAAATGACGGAAAACTGACCGGGGCTGGATAAAAAGGGGTAAGACGCTATGGCCCATGCTGGTGGGAACAGAGATTATTAAACTCTCCATTAACTGAAGAGGGGATTTGCCAAGCCCCTGGGCAGGTGGTCTGTGACAGAGCACGTGCATGACTCGCACGGTATGAGTACATTTGAAAGGTGATGGCGGTGGCTGGGGGATGGGAGACAGGCCTCGAAATGAGTCCCTTCCCTGAGAGCCCAAGGAATGTCACTATTCAGTCCTAGAGAGGCCTGTTTCAGTACAACAGACATGCACCCCAGGGCCGATGCTCAATCTAACTTACCAGATGGCATTGAAAAGTCACAGCTTCCGTTTTTCTTTCCCTGACAAGGTTTTAGAAGGGTAGAAATGAAATACGTCTTCCAAGTAAAATCGTGTCTGTTCTGGCACTGAGGAGGTTTCGTTCCAACACAAGAGTGTGGGGGCTCGGATGTGCGTGAGCACATGTCTGTGAACCTGCGCGAACAGGAGGCCAGGGCAGGGAGGGGACACGGTGTGCTTCCTAAAACTGTCCTCTCATGTCCTTGCAACCTCTAATGCTGAGAAATGAGCACCTTGGGTCACAGAGAGGGCACAGAGCACAGTCACAACATACATCAGGGAAAAGCAAATTAAGTGTACAAGTACTTAACTCAATATCAGTCTTCGCAGCCTAGAATATCAATAGCGTGTCACCTGAACCAGGGGCACCGAGAAAGTCAAGCAGCCAGGACAGAGACGCTGCCCCGGGCTGGAGCTCTATTCTCAATGATATGGAACCTTCTAGGAGCAAGCCAAGCTGAGCTTTTGTAAATTATCAGTTGTTCTGCCAAGCAGTCCAAGGGAGCTGGTCAAGGTCACTAGGGATTCTAGAGCAAGAAGGAAGCCGAGGCTGGGAGAGGCTAAGGAACTGATGAGCCATGGCGGAGGTGGCGGCACGGGGCTCCGAAGCAGAGCCGGCTTAGTCCCAGCCCCGCTGCCTCCAGACAGTGACCAGGGCAGGTCCCGAGCCTCCGCGCCCTCACCTATCACATCACATGACAGTAACTACATCACAGGAATTCTCCCCAAATAAATAAGAGATGAGGTATGCCTAAACGTGTACACCTGACAAAGGAAAATATTGCCAATATCTGAGGCTCTCCAAATATTAATAGCAACCACTCATTACACTCATTAGTTACTTGATCCTACAAATGCTCTGTTTTGGACGTGAGGAAAATGAATCTCAAGAGACATGGAATCTCGTCCAATGTCACAAAGATGATAAATAGAATAGCTAAGATTTCAACTGAGGCTATCGACTTCGAAGCACATCTGGTCACCTCTACTCCACTCTGCCTGCCTTTCGATGCCACAAGCGGCCTCAGTCAGCCCCAAGCAGGCCCTTCCCCACTCGCACTTCTGGGTTCTGGTTTTCTCAGGTCTGGGACTCTGCAGAAATGTAGGTAGAAGAAGTTTGATATTCACATTCCAATGTTGTGGAGGCCTCATCTTTGCTGAATTCAGCTCATGTAAGCCTGGATTTCAAAACTTTTGCCTTTCCCATCTTGTTCCTTAACCTTCCATTTTAGGTCCTATATGCACCTTCTGGAAGAGCAGGTTCTTAATTCTCTTCTTGGCTACCTTGGACCTCCTACAATGTCTTCCAGGGTCATTCTCTGTATCAGTGGCCCCTTAGCTCTGAGACTTTGCCTTGCCCGTTAGAGCAGCTAACATCCTATTTCTTTCAACATCAGTTAAAAGCATTCTGGGTCCTGCATTCTGTGTATCTGGCCCAGCAAAATCATTACAGCCTTTGCACCTGAGTTGGTCCCAGTACAAGAAATACTACTCCTTCTTCTGCATAATCCATGGGGATTGGCAGATAAGGTATCCACGAAGCACCACACTCGCACCACTGTAAGAAAAGCTGATCCCCACCTTGGTCAGAGCAGGAGGAGGATGTAGCCAAATGTTGGCATCATTAAACTGGTCAACCAGCTGCAAGACATTACCAGCTGCCGAGTTAATCATTAATGAGGCAGACAGCGCCTGTTGCCTGTGTAGTGAACCAAACATTATGACTTGGGTTTTCATTTCATTTAAAATTAACTCACTGAATGAAGAATTGGCCTCCAGTTTGCGAGAGACAGAGCTGTTGGCACAAAGAGGGGACTGGCTGGCCAGGAGCACAAAAGGAACATAAAGTCCCTCCCTGGTACCAACCAACTGTTTGTATGCAGGCCATGTCTTTTAATTCAGTTCGATCTCAGCTCTCAAAGCTGCAGCTCAAAATATTTCTGCGTTCCCGGCAGGGCCTCCACACATCACGGCCCCTTCCTGCTGCGCCGCGTGCTCCCGCCTCTCCCGGTGACTTTTACTACGTCTTACAGTCTAGGCAAAGCGGGACTGCAGCCTGACTCTGTTTTTTGGATTATATTTTCTCATTCAAGAAGAGCAACTGCAATTCTGAAAGCAACGCCTTGTGTTTAAACACACAAAGATAAAGAGAACAACCTAATGAACCCTGATGAACCCACACCATTCTCCTTTGAGAATCATCAACATTTTACCAGTCTTGTTTCATCTACCTCCCCAAATTTGCTGGTTTTGTTTTTCCTGGAATATATTGAAGCAAAACCAAGACACCATGGTAATCTACTCAAACATTCTTCAGTGTGGGTTTCTAACTGATAGATTACCTATTTATCTGTGACTATATTACCACTATGCCATTATTAGGCCTAAAAAAAAAATTATTACCATCAAATAATGAGAACATATTCAAATTTCCCTGATTGTCTCAAAGATGTCCATTCACAACTGGTTGCCCCGATCAGGATCTAAACCAGGTGCGTCCACCGCACCTGGCTGTTAGCTTTCTTCTGCAGTGCTCCTCCCAGCCTCTGCTGTCTCTCTCACCCTTCTTCCCAGAACAGTAAGACTGGATCCTTTGTCCTCTAAAATGTCCTATATTCTGGACTTGGCTGATTGCTTCCTCATGGAGTTACTGAACGTGTTCTTCTATTTTTCCTATTTCATATAAACTGGATGTTAAAGCTAAAGGCTTGATTAGATTCAAGTTCAGGTTGTTGTTTTTTTTTTTTGGTAATGAAAATCATTCACAGATGCTGCTGTGCACTTCTTACTGCATCATAAGGCACATGGTGTTCAGGGTCCCATTTTTAGCGATGTTAAGATTGATCAATGGGACCAGTGGATTCCCCCACTGCAACATTCTTGATCTATGATCCATTGTTTCATTGGGGTTGTAAATGGAGATTTTTTCATTCTCATTATTACTCTAGTATTTATTAACTGGAATTCTATAAAGAACCTCTCCTAACCAGCCACTGATTTTCCTAAACATAATTCCTTCAGGAAAAGCAGGATAACGGCTTAACTCTTTCGCCAGTCTTCTAAATGACGAGTTGTGACCTAGAAAGATGCAGGGTTGGCCAATTTCTTTTAGTAACAGTTTGAAGTCATGAGTTTTTATATGTTTGATGTGTCTCAACTAAATGTAGCTATTGATCTTTTTAATGATCAACTTGTCCCAATGGAAGCCAGTTGGGAATCCCTTCAAGGTGGCTACCCTGTACTTAGGACATGACCATACACTATACTTATAATCTGACCATCAGTGGGTTGTTTTTTTTTTTACTGTGGTAATATTATAACTAAAATTTGTCATTTTAGCCATTTTAACTGTACAATTCAGTGTCATTAATTACATTTGCAAGGCTGTGTAACCGTCACCACTGTTTCCAAAACTTTCTCATTACCGCAAATAGAAACTCTGTACCCATTAAACAATAATCGCCTATTCCCGTTCCCAGCCTCTGGTAACTACTGATCTACTTTATGTCTCGATGAATATGTCAATTATAGATATTTCATATAAGTGGAATTACACAGTATTTGTCCCTTTGTGTCTGGTTTCATTCACTTAACCAAGTTTTCAAGGTTCGTCACCCACGTGGTGTAGCAGGGATCACCTACACATGTTCTCCCCTTTTTACTGCTGCGTAACACAGAGGCGGGCAAAAGTAGCTTTACAGTTGTTTGCATAAATATATATGTAATACAAGACTAAAGAATAATACCAGAAGGAACTCTAAGTTTTGCATACTCACAACTATAAACCTATTTTGCCCTTGTGCCAAATCCTTGGTACGTAAACCCCTGTACGTAACTGTACATACGGACCACACTTGGTTTCTCCATTCATCTGTCAATGGACACTTGAGTGGTTTCCGCACCTTCTGGCTATTGTGAATAATGCTGCAATAAACACCAGCATATGTATCTTTGAGCTCCCCCTTCCTTTTAGTGGAATTTCTGGGTCACACGGTAATTCTACGTTTAACTTTCTGAAGAACTGTCAGGCTGTTTTCTCCCCAACAGAAACGCACAGAGTCCCAGTCTCTCCGCGTGCTAACGGGGCCCATCGCTCTGGGATAGCTGGCCCGATTTTTGGCCCAACATGGCGCTCAAAATCATCTTGCACATTTATTGCTCTAAACTTGGAATCATCCATTTTTCCAAGAAGTCCTGGTTCCCTTGAGTTGAGAACAGTATTTACAGGACGCAGACTGGGTCCTAGGGCTGCTCCTAGGCGCTGGGTTATTGTTGATTCCAGGTCATTTCAATGAACAGAGATATTTACCCTACTGGTGCATTTTTCATTCCCAGCTTTTCCAGCTGGTAAAGTTCTTTATGTAAGAACAGTCTCATGGCAAAGACCAAATCTAGGACATTGCCAGCACAATGTGGTCTCAAGCTAAAGATCAAATTAATGGTGTAGCTACGATACCTCTTGTGAAGGCTTCAGAAAGATTTATGGTGGTGCCTCTTAAACACCCTCAGCTAACCGCCCCCCCACCCCCCCGCCAAAGAAAGGCTTCAGAGGATCTTTCAGGCACTGTATCAAAGCACCCTGATTTGCAGCTCAAAGTGGAAAGGGGCCTGCCTCAAAGAGATTTGTAGATGTATCCGTGTACAATGGAATAAATTCGCAGGAAGATTCATAGAAAATGCATAAGGGTTTTAAGATAATGTTATTACTAAAAGCACCACAAACTTGGACTAAAATGCCCAGAAAGAATGCACATTAAACTTCTATGGACTTAGAGACTAAGACTGCGACTCGGCTGAAAATGCAAGCCAGCTCCTGAGGAAAAAGCAGGACAGCTCAGGGAGCAGAGAGAGAGTTGAAGGCCCAGCCTCAGGGAGCAGCCCTGCTGGAGACAGCCCAGGCCCCGCGGGCCCACAGCGGGCGGAACTGCCCGGCAGAGCCCGGCCCACTCGGCTTCACCCCCCTCGTCCTTTATACTCTGGGCTCTGCTTCTCCCTCGGTCAGTTCCTCAAAAGAGCCATGCTCTCTAGCCTCTGAACACGCCATTCCATCCGCCAGGAACACCTGCTTCCTCTTCCCCCTCCTTCAGCCTAACTCTTCCTTATACATTATTTTTTACGGGAGACCTTCCCTGACTCCCACCCCTCCAGTTAAGTGCTTTCCCACCAGAGCACTTATCACTGTACATCATGACTGTGTATTCACATGTGTGCACGTCCCACTGGACAGTAAGTTCTCTGAAAGCAGGAACTACACACCTCTGTGAATTACTACACCACAGCATGAAACAGCATCTGCATGGAGTGGACACACAAGCAGCATTTGTTCATAAATGAGGAAGTGGCTGAATGCATAATTCACTCTGAACAGTGCTATTTCTCCATTTAGAAAGTATGTATCACCCACCTATTAGAGGCAGAGCCTCTTGCTAAATGGCCCTGGGACAGCAACGTCTGTCTGTCATCTGTAACATACCACTCCCAGTCTCGAGGAACTGACACCTAAAACCGGCGAGAACAGAGAAACGCATAGAAGCTAAACAGATTCAAACATTCAGTAAGAGTAACACGTTCACACGGAAAAGAATAATTCCAATCAGAAACAATACGATCAACTATTTTAACTGTACCAGTGTTGCTGCGAAGACGAAGGACATTAAAACCTGAGAACGAGCCTTTATGTTTGGCAGGTAGGAGGTTAACAGTGAATTCTGAGAGAGGAATTTCAGAACTTGGTGACAATAGAAGCCAGATTGCAGGGCATTTGGAGTGAACTACTAGTGAGGAAACCCGGCGGGTGGGTGCAGCTCGCATGGTCAAGAAGTTTGGCAAGGAGAGAACATGGGACTACTGTTTTGGAGGCAACAGATCAAACTGGTTTAAAGGCAAGTGGAAAGGATCCCATGGAGGAGAAGAGAGAATGAAAATGCCCAGGACAATGCAGACCACCTGACAAGAGAGTCACTCTGAAAAAGAAGAGAGGGGCCGGTACTACCCACTGTGGCCGGGAATGAGCCTAGTGCCTAAGGGGACGCCCCTCCTCCAAAATGGGGGCTGAATGAAAGCAGACTTCAAGGGAGCAGGGAGAGAAAAAGAAACTGCCTGGTGGCTTCCACAGTCTCAGAAAAGCAAAAGTGAGACCCCCTGATGACAAGGCCAGGAGACTGCCAATGTGGGAGGGTGCAGGAGGTTTTGAAGAGCTAATATGCGTAACTGTCCTCCTTTGGAACATGGTCTACGCCCGATGTCCTTGTTGTATTCAGTAAAAAGGGCAGATATACGAGGGGCATCTGACACCGAACCTCCCGCTGTGATGGGGCTGGTTTCTCCCAGACAGCTCAATGAAGAGCACTTACAGGGAAGGTAAAGGCACATTCAAGTGCATCCCATGGCAGAGTCACGGAGAAAGGAAGCAAAATGAAGCCGAGTGAGCACTGCATCAGATCCCAAGGTGCCTGAGAGCACTGCCCAGAGCCTAATCACAGAGGTGAAGGGCACGCTGAGCGGTGCAGGCCGGACCAGGAGCTCAGAAGCAAACACAGAAACAGGCCTGGGTATTGGGAGTCCCAACAAAGGCTGTTCTGGGCACTCTGCTATTTCACAACATCCAAGGCTGTTTGGCTACATTCTTCTCAAGCTGTTCACAATTGTAGCCACTTTCTCCCTAGAGCATTTTAAAGATGTGCTTGGCCTTTGGCATCAACAAATACCAGAAAAGTGTGTCACAGCCAGCAGGGCTCCAGGTCAACGTCAGGACTCTGACGTAAGACAAGTTTGCAATCACGGAAGAGGACTAAAGCACTAAGGTATTACCAAAGCAGGTCTGGCACAAAGGGAACAAGCCAAAAACTTTACACCAGAATTGAGATTCAGTCTGAAGAGCAGTTCTTGAAGAAAGGGTGGAGTAGGCCATTTATGGGAATTTGGGACAGAGAGGTAACTGGGATTTAAGCTTTCTCGGGCCTCTCCTCTAACTAGTCACAAAGGTCACACTGCATTCATTGCTCTCCCCACCGTGATTTCTGGAAACTCCAAAAGGATTGTTCAGGCCATGGTACAGGCGGACTTGGATACAGAATCCCAGGAGAGCTGGCTGGCCAGAGAGACGCAACATAAGATTCATGAACGAGGCTTAGAAGCTCAAAGCCAGGGCAATAAAAACAGTCAACGCAACAGTACGCAGCAGTAAAGACGAGCGGCCGCAAGCAGGCGGACACTTGGGCAGTCCTGGGAAGGGGAGTGTAGGCTGAGGCAATGGAAGAAAGGAAAACCAGCCAATTTTTAAAAGGAAATGAAAACACTAATTCAAAAAGATATATGCACCCCCACGTTCACGGCAGCATTGTTAACAATAGCCAAGACATGGAAACAACTGATGGGTGGGTGGATAGTGAAGCGAGATATGTATACATACATATAAATTAAAATTAAAATAAAATAAATATTATTCAGCCACAATAAGCGAGGGAATCCTACCATTTGTGACGTGGATGGACCCTGAAAGCCTTATGTATGATCTCATTTAGATGTGGAGGTGGGGTACAGGGAAAGACTGATCAGACTCGTGGCTAGCTGGGGTAGAAGGTGGAGGGAGGGGGACATGGAAGAAAGAGGTCAAAGCTACAAACTTCCAGTCACAGAATAAAGAAGTACAAGGGATGCAACGAACAACGTGGTGACTGCAGCTAACACTGCTGTATGACATACAGGAAAGCTGTTCAGAGCGTAAATCCCAAGAGTTCTCATCACAAGGTGAACTTTGTTTTCCTTTTTCTTTTCTTCTTACTGTCTCTGTATGAGAAGGTGGATGTCAGATGAAACTATTGTGGTAATCATATCACTTTATGTAAATCAAACCATCAGGCTAAATGCCTTAAATTTGTACAGTGAGATACGTTGATTATTTTTCAGTAATCTGGAAAAGTAACTGAAAAAGTAGGAGGGAGTAGAAAAGGAGGCAAATGCATTTACATGGTCAAGGACCCGGACCACCGAAGCGAGCCTGGGAAGGTGCCTCAGGGGAGCAAGTGGGGAAAGGTATGCTTGCCTAGAGCCAAAACACTATGCTGTAAACAGACGGGGTCATGGTGACTGTCCTTGATGCTTTCTTTGTCCCCAATTTTTAAGGCCTGTGCCCAGCCTGGGGAAGCAGGTCGGCCTCCACAGGAGCATATGGTGTAGGAATCATAAAGTCAGAAAGGATTCAGCACAAGGACGCTCCTTAAATGCAGTCCCACGGTACAGCAGCGGACCGGGGCCGAATTCTGAGAGCCTTTCCAATTTGGGGGGAACTGAGAGTGAGGAGTCACACAGCTTGGCGATGGCGACCAGGGGTAGTTTTGTTGTTTTTTTTTTTTGCTGTTGAGCATCTACCCTCTTTCCTTGTGAAGACATACATATCCTTCTACCTGTGTGCACGTGGTCTCGGGCATGAGTGATCCACAGTGCCTTCCAGTCCCACCTTCTGTGACAGAAGCTGAAAACACCCAGGTCCTGCCCTCATACTCTGCCATCCTAGGAAGTAGGCAGGGGGCTGTATGCTCAGCCAGTCCGCCTCCAAGACTTTGAACCCTGAACACATAAGACAAGAAGGTATGGACTCCTGGAGGCTGTAGTGGGGTAACAGGATCCTTGGTTCCTTCTCATTTTCTAAGCCTGGTCCTGACCTCATCGATTCTCTGAGCCTTTCATACCCTTCCAGTAGATGCCCTTTGTGCTTAAAACGATCAGAGATAGTTTCTATCACTTACAGTCAAAACCCCTGACTGATACGCACAATATGGCAGATGGTCAGGAGGATGAGAGCAAATCCAGTTGTCAGCAAGGGCAATATTGATGTAATGACCTTGAAGTGGAGATTAGACTAGAAATCAAGAACACAGAGAACGATGCGACTGTTGGGGTTAAACTGAGGCATGAACGAGTAAGAAGGCTGTGGGCATCGGTGGGTGTTTGAGAGAGGGAGGCCACCGTAACTTAGTGGTGGTCTGGACAGGATGAGGGGCTGGTGGACACACAAAGTTGGTTGATTAGCAAAGACAAGGCAACTAATCACCATAAAGTGTGATGTTATAGTTAAGAATATCAGCTTTGGAGGAAAATAACTACATTCAAATCCCACCCCTTACACGTTATATGAATTCTCTGTACCTAAGTTCCGTATTTGTAAAATGGGGTAACAATATATGCACATAAAATAATTAGAATAGTACAGAAAACCTGGTATATACTCAAAGATGTTATTTTTATAGGGAATGTAGGTGCCCTGTGGAAGCATAAAGCAATTTGCCTAACCCGGCTTTGGAACAGCAGCCGAAACTGGTGTTATTCACGTGATGTTTAAACCAAGAGCTGAAAGAAAGGTAATTAAAATAGTAGTAATAGTTGGTTACTGATATTTAGAGTTCTTTCCATGTGCCACGAATACCATTTCCGTAATTCCACCAGCAGTATCCTTATTTGATGGATAAAAGAAACTGATGCTCAGAATAGGTAAGCGCCTAGACCAAAATCACCGTGTTAACCAGGCAATGGGACAAAAGCACGGTGGGAGTGAGGTAGATGGATCACCTACAATTGTGCAGGTAGGGTCCACCTGCACAACTGTTCTCTGGAGAACCCTCAAATACCAAGCCAACATATTTGACCAGCATATTTGAGACCGTTTAAAACACACTTCCGATCGGGTGTCATGTGAAATCCCTCATCGCGCAGACACTGCCTTTGCCCCTACAGTGTGGAGGTATTTTCCTGCCTATAAACATCCTCAGCATTATATCGTAAGATGTTCAGAGGACACAACTCCTTAGATGAAATTTTGTTTTCCACCCCGCTTTTCAAGAGCATTTATTTTTCATTATCAAAGAGTAAAGGCTGTGGTTATTGATCATGGTACAATTAAATATTTTTCCCAATTAGATTCCTACCGGAGATTCTCTCGGAGCTGGCTCTCACAGAATCTGCTCCCTTTACATCTGCCTCTGATGTGAGGGAGGAAAAAAACATGCTAAATGCCCTGCCTTTCATTCAAAAGGAGGCCACATTTGTCCTGCATGCTAATCAAAGAGATGTGCCCCCATCTTGCCCGATTTGAGCCCTGCCTTCGTTACTGAAGTACAGTATCTGCTGAGGTGGGGGGCCGGGGCGGCTCTTCGACACGTGCCTAGCAACAGCGAATAGCCCCTTCATCCCGGCAGTGAGGGACGCTGTATCCCTTAAAAGCTGAAGGGGAAACTGTAAGTAAGCATAAAGTAATTACCCACGTGGAAACCGTCCAGGCCATGTTCAATGCAATTGAAAGTTTTTGTCCTTGATGCCAACCTTCCCCAGCTTAGGGAGGCCAGAGAACTTGGAGTGTTTTCACCGCTCGGGGCTGTGGAGACCTGATCTGCTTTGAAGATCTGTCTGAAATTCACTGAGGTCGCTGAGGGGAGGGATTACCGCCTTCCCAGCCAAAAAACATTCTGTCTCCCGAGACTTAGTATTTCAAATGCTCTTTGGTAGGTTCGTGTTAAATATTGCTGCTTCCTCTCTCCCCGTGGTTAGCGGAGGGCAGGCGCCTTCCACAGATATTAGTCCATTTGAGCACCACAACCATGTGAGGCAAACAGGGCACGTCTTCTTCCCAATCCACAGGCAAGGAAACCCAATGACAGAGCCATGGACTGAAGGAGGATGGAAGCATGGTCTTACGGGTCTTGTCAACTGGCAGTGACCTTTTTCTTTACCCAATGTCCCCTACAAAAACCATGACTCCCAACTGTGATGGCTAATATATGTGTCTACGTGACTGGACCAAGGGTGCCCAGATGAAACATTATTTCCGGTTGTGCCTGAGAAGGTCTTTCCGGACGAGATTAGTTAATAGATGGCCCTCGCCAGTGTGGGTAGGCATCGTCCACTGGGGGCCTGAACGGGACAAAAAGGTGGAGGACGCAGGAATTCACCCCCTTGAGCTTCCTGCTTACCTGCTGCGGCTGGGGCCTCGGTCCCTCCTGCCTCTGCACTGGGATTCACCCATCTGTCCCAGCTCTCTGGCTATTAGGCTCGGACTGGGATTACACCACCAGCCCTCCTAAGTCTCTAGCTTGCAGACAGCAGATAGGTGGGACTTCCCAGTCTCCATGACAACACGAGCCCATTCTTCGTAACGAGTCTCTTCATTTGCGTGTACTATTGGTTCTGGTACTCTGGAGAACCCTCAAATGCCAAGCCAACCCACATTTGGAGACATCCTGGTGTTCTTTAACTGCCTCAAATGTCTTCAAGAAATTGCAACCCCCACCCCCAAAAATATATATATTTCAAAGCAAAAGTCACAAAGAGTAATGGTTTCAAAGACAGACATTGAGGCTTCCAGAGCCTGTGAAGACGATGACCTGACACCCGCTGACTCCTTTCTAAAATTCGGCTCTAAAGAATATGAAGAATCAGAGGGAAATAGAGCTCTTTGGAGCTAATCAAAAAGCCTGGGACTCTCATGAGGAGACTGAAAGAGGTTTTGACCGGAAGGCTCATTCTGAAACAAAAGACTGAGAGAGGGCACTGCGAAGGGAGAGTGGAAGAAAGCTACTCGCTGCGGCACGTGGCTTTCCCCCTCTGTTTTCGAGATGATGGTCATCAGCCTCTTCCCTGAAGAAGTCCTTTTATACCCCATGTCACTGCTGCCGGCAATAAAACAGGCAGCACAGACGTGTGCTGGGGTGAGGACAGGCCCAGGGCACGGTCAGGAGAGCAGGCGCTCTCGGGGGGGGCTGGCGGAGAGCCTGGGATGACATCTATGCCTTAGGAGAAGGTGCCTGCCCCCAAAGGTACAGAACCTCACACCAGGGCACACGAGCTGGGAGGGAGGGTGGATGGCAGTGGCCGCTCCCCACTCTCCTATGAGTAGGGGCCACCTGCCCAATTGTGAGAGGCAGCCCTTGCCCTTCCGCATCCTGAGCCTCACTTACTCCTCCTCCAAACTGCTGTGCCTGGGGGAAGTACAATCTGTGGAAGCTGCCTCGCTACAATGCTGCTGTTCCCCAGGAATTCAATTTAAATGAGAAGAAGCCCTGACCATGGAAGTTCCCAGGGGAAAGAAGGGCAGTAAATGGACAAAACTAAGTGTTTTTATGGTGCCTGTAGCACCATTCCCTGGGTCCAACACTCCCCTCACCTCTTTTTCAAACATGTTAAATAGAGTGTAGAGATTGATATTTGGCCTTCCACCAAACAAAACAAAAAACAAAACAAAAAAACCACACCACACCATTATCAGGCAGCGTAGCAAATATTCACAGCAAAGCATGAACTTACAAACCCAAGTAACTAGAGTTTAGTAAAGACAGACAAAACAGAAAGAATATCATATGCTATCTGAAGCAGAACTACTAGAACAGATGGGAGAAGAATATAACATCAGTATAACTATGCTTAAGGAGACATGGAAAGATATTAGTAAAGCAAGAATAACAATAATCTTTAAAAGAACCAAGTGAAATATTAGCTGCAAAAAAAAAAAATGTAGTGGAAATGGGAAAATAATAGGATGGAATGAGCTAAAGAAAGAATTAGTGAATTGGAGGATCAGAATGAGAAATTCTTCCTAAAAGCAACAGGAAGGAATAAAGATAAAATACAACTAGAGGAAAATTTAAAAGCTAAGAAATATGGAGAACAGAATTAGAAGTACCAGCAACCAGATAATATACTCCCGAAGGGTATGGGGTGGAGAAGTAGAAAAAAAGAAATATTTAAAGAAATAATTAAGATAAATGTTCCAGGATTAATAAATGAGGGAATCCTTCAGAATGACATACTCTTAGAGGAGAAAATAGGGCAGAAAAGGAAAAAATGCACAAATACTCATAATATAATAAAATTGAACACTAAAGCAAAGAAAAATACTGAAAGCTTTCAAAATAGAAGGGAAAAAAGATCCCCTGTGATTAACAGCCAGGCTAACACTAGAATTTTCAAGAACCCTGAAAGCAAGATGATAGTGGAATTTAAATGTATATGTATAATTTATGTATATAATTTATTATATATAAGTTAAATATATAATTACACATAATAGGTACATCTATATCATGAAAAACACTTGCAATTACACAAGACCTCTGGAGGTTTGACATACAAAAATCCCCACCAAAAACACTTTTGCAGAAGACAGTAAAATAAACAGGTAGAGATACTGCAAGAGACAGGCACAAAGGTAGCTAAATGTCTTGGCGATGTTTATTGTTCATTGTTCAAGCTGGTTCTTTGAACCGATCAGCAAGAGAAGGAGACCCCTGGCAAAACAAAGGAAATGGAGGAAATATACATATAAATAAAATACAGGGGAAACAGCAAACAAATATAAACTAAGAAGTTCAGTGATAATATTGTGAATGACTACCTATTAATAGCTTTGAAGCCTAGAAGGAACAGAAAATGCAAAGTGCCAAAATTAGTACAAGAGGACATGAATAAGCACTCAAGTATTTTTAAACAGTCAAATTTCAATTAAAGACATCCCCTGGAAAAAAAAAAATGTATAATCCCCATGTTTAGCTTGTCTCAGAGGTAAATCCTGCCAAATTTCCAGGGATTAGCTATTTCCTAAATTACACAAATTTTTCCAGAGAAGAGAAAAAGCAAAAACCACCCGGTTAATTGCATGAGGCAACAATTCTTTTCTTAAAAATCAACTAAAAGTGATTTAATAAATTAATCATGTTAATGTAGATGAAAATCTAAATATAATTTTAGCTAAATGATTAAACATAAATGCATCATAATGAAATAGTAATTGTGTGGTTTTAAATTTGTTTTCTTTGAAAGATACACATGGAGGCATTTTTTGATGAAATAATAAAATGTCTATAACTTGCTTAAAATGCTCTAGTCTAAGGAATTTGAAAAAGGGGAAAAGGATAAAACAAGATAGGCCATGAGTTGAGAATCACTGGAGTTAGGTGGTCAGTACATAGGAGATGATTATATCATTCTCTGTACTTTTTATTTTTACCATTGCAAAAGAAAAATAAAATGATTATGTATAAGTTATTCTAGTATCGAACCAGTGGTTTCAAACATCAGAGAAATCTATAAATATGTAATTTACAAAAGTAAGAGACTTAAGGATAAAAATATGGTTCTTCCAATTGATGTAGAAACAGTATTTGACTTTTCAACATCTTGTGAAACCTGTTTCGACACCTCAGTTTATGATGCCTTTTTTAGAAAAAGGAATATTCTCATCAAATCAGGAATCCAGTCACCTTCCTTAATTTTATAAAGGCAATATTAGGAGATCCTCTAGCATCATTATATGTACTGGAGAATTTTAGGTGCTTTTCCTATAAAATTGGGAGCAATAAAAGTAAGTCATCATTAGTTCTACCACTTTTTGATATAGTACTGGATGTCCTAGCCAAAACTATAAAGAAAGAAAAGAAGAAAAAGGAGAAATAATGTTTTCTAAGAAAGAGATTAAACTGTCATTACTCATAGGCAGATGAAAACGAGAATTCAGCAAGTTTGAAGAAAATAAGATCAGTTTATAAAAATCAATAGGATTTTAATATCATAAAGATGTCAGTTCTCTTCCAAATTAATCTATAAATTTATTGCAATCTCATTCAAAATACCAGTTGGAATTTTGAGGAACTCAATAAACTCATTTGAAATCTTATATAGAAGATTAAAGATTCACAAATATTTAAGTCAACCTTGAAACAAGAAGTTTAAAGGATAGAAACAGGGAGTAATTCTAACAGATATTAGAAATAGTAATAAAGCCATAGTAATGAAAGCAAGGTGATACTGGCATTAGAACAAAATAGGGACAATGAAATGGCACCGTTCCATTGAGAAAACCTGTAGTTCAGAGGGAGCCAATGTACACATTGTGAGAGAACTTAATGTATGATAAAACTGGACCACGTGCAACACGGAAGGAATGCTCATTTAGTGATTAAGGTTGGGGAAACTAGCTCATGACATGGAGAAAAATAAAACTGGACCTCTACTAAATATCTCATAGAAAGCTGGAAAGTGGTTGGATTAAAGATCTAAAGGTGAACAGTAGTTTTCATAAAGCTAAGCAGAAAAAAGAAACTAGAACAATATCTACATGGCCTGGGTGCAGAGAAGGACGTCTTCAACAAAACTCCCAGAGCCCAAGTCATAGAGACCCACAAGTCTAAGCCATGGGTCCCCTTGTCCTCTGGCTTGCAGCTGAGTTTGACCAATTGAGGGCAATGATAGGAGACCAGAAGGAGGGAGGAATCCCCCCAGATCCCCTCCTGAAGGGTTGCAGAAGTCTGGCTGTGTTTCCAGAGACCTCAGCCATAGTCGTAGGACACCATCCGGAAGCCCTGTTTGTCTTAGGGTTCCAGGAAAAATTCATTTTCCCCACGCCTTCAGGCCGTGGTGTTGAGAGCCACAGTTGTAACTGCAGGGTACTGCGCTATCACTTATGGTTTCCTATATCTATACCTTTGAAAATAGTTCCGTTAATAAAAATCTCCTAAAATTACTCCAGTGTAATCGAGCCATCTCTTTCCCACTGCAACCGTGACTGATACACTCAACCTGCTCTATCTTTGACAAAGGGGTTGGAAATAAGTCCACCTTTCTTTGAGGACCTTTTTAGGCTTTCTGTAAACACTCAGAATTCCAATTTTTATGCTGATTAAAGGCTGTGAACCAAAGTTATAAACAACACTGGTTCGAGGTCCGGGCCTGGGGTCATCCAAAATGTGCCAAGAAGACCTCTGAGGGTGACGAATCAAAGCTTTCCTCAATTTGTTCCCAGAGGTACCATCATCCTCCTCTGGGGCATTTTACCCAAGACAACCCTCCGCGCATTTATAGGTTTCATGACAACTGTAACAGTTTTATGTTTCACTGTTAAGAGTTGAATAAAACTTTACCCATAAAAAGTAAATCATTGCAAATCCTTAGACAAATGGAATGGCCTCAGCATCGTAACATTAATTTATATGGCATGTGTGGCATAACTTTCATCTGCAGAGCATATCAGATTAAAGTGACTTATGGGATTAAAGCCTCGTTGGGGCAGCTGAGAAGGGGCTAGTCCAGAAGACAAACGTTCCAAATGGAGATCGATAAGCCAGCACAGGGGGTCACTTCCCCACACTGCTGGGCACCAGACAACTCGGAGGTGAAACACCACAGCTGCTTGCTGCTGGAGCAAAGAGTCTCAATTTAAGAGAGTAAAGAAAAACAGCCTGCCCCCAAGGACTGCACGAGGGGACCTTCGAAGGCACAGTACAATGAATACAATTAGAATCTCTTATGAGAGCCACGGAGTCTCGTCACACAACTTAAGCCTTGCCTCTTAACGACACTACTGCTTACAGCAAGCGGCCGCTGTTACTTTCTAATACAGCCTCTGCCAACTGCACACGCAACTCAGACACACACATTCATGGGACAGGCACATGGAAGAGGCAGGGCTGAAGAGTACCAACCAGCTACTCACTCCGTGAGGGCGTCCTGCTACATTCCTTGCACTGTGTGGCACTGAGAAATGAATGGTCCAGTAAGCAAAGTCCCTGCTCACATGAAGCTTATACTCCAGTTGTTGGGTGAGGTGCGGACGACAGAGACAGTAAATAATAAACACATACAGGTATACCTTAGAGATATTGTGGGTTCGGTTCCAGGCTATTACGAGAAAGCAAATATGGCAATAAAGTGACTCCCATAAATTATTTGGCTTCCCAGGGCATATAAAAGTTATGTTTACACTACACCAGTCTAATAAGTGTGCAATAGCATGATGTCGGAAAATTGACGTACGTACCTTAATTAAAAAATACTTTATTGCTCAGAAACACTGTACGTCATCTGAGTCTTCGGCAAGCTGCAGTCCTTCCGGTGCCGGAGGTCCTTGCCTCAATGTTGACGGCTGCCAGCTGAGCGGGGCGGCGGCTGCTGAAGGCTGGGTGGCTGCATCGGCTGCGTCTTCCTTTCCTGGGCAATTTCTCCGTAGCCCAAGAGGCTGCTTGCCAGCACTTTACCCACCACAGAACTTCTTTCAAACTTGGAGTCAATCCTCTCAAATCCTGCCACTGTTTACCAACTAAGTGTTTGCAATATTCTAAATCCTTTGTGGTTATTTCAACAATCTTCGGAGGATCTTCACCTGGGGTAGATTCCATCCAAAAAAATCACTTTCTTCGCTCATCCATAAGAAGCAACTCCTCATCGTTCGAGTTCGATCATGAGATTGCAGCAATTCAGTCACACCTTCAGGCTCCGCTTCTCATTCTAGTTCCCTTGTTATTTCTACCACGTCTTCAGTTATGTCCTCTGCGGAAGTCCGGAAGCCCTCAAAGTCACCCATGAGGGTTGGAATCAACTTCTTCCGAAACACCTGCTCATGTTGATATTTTGACCTCTTCCCACGAATCCCGAATGTTCTCAATGGCAGGTAGAATGGTGAACCCTTTCCAGAAGATTTTCAATTTACTCTGCCCAGACCCCTCAGAGGAATCACTATGCATGGCAGCTGTAGCCTTATTAAATATATTTCTTAAACAGTAAGGCTTGAAAGTAGAGTAGTAATAAGTGTTTGCGTTCACAGCTTGGCTAACTGTTTGGCGCAAGAGGCCTAGTTTAAGCCCATCAGCTTTCAACAGGCCTTCCGCACTGAGCTCAATTGTTGCTAGCTTTTGATTTAGAGAGACAGACATGTGGCTCTCTTTTCACTTGAACCCATTGTAGGGTTATTAACTGGCCTAATTTAGATATTTTCTGGTTCTACGGGAATAGGGAGGCGCAAGGAGAGAGAGACAGATGGGGGAATGCCAGTGGGTGGAGCAGTCAGAACACACACCTCATTTATCAATCAAGTTCACTGCCTTCCATGGGCATAGTTTGCGGTGCCCCCAAACAATTACAATGGTACCATCAGAGATCACTGATCACAAATCATCGTAACAAATTTAATAATAAGTTTGAAACATTGTGAAAATTACCAAAATGTGACATAGAGCCACACAGTGAGCAAGCTGTGGAAAAATGGCACCATTACAGAGTTGACACAGGGTTGCCACAAACCTTCAACTTACTAAAAACAAAAAACAAACAAAAAACATGCAGTATCTATAAAACACCAAAAAGCAAAGCTCAGTAAAACGAGGTATGCCTGTACGTGAAATGTCAGGTAGCATAAACAGTTAAGGACAAAAAATAAGCCAACCGAGAGTAGTGAAGGATGCTATTTCAGGAAGTCTGGACAAGAAAGCCAGAAGCTAGGAAAGACAGGCAAACCAGATACGGTCCTCTCTGCCAAGGAAAGTATTTATATTTCCTGATACAGTGATGCACAGTGGTTATACTTAGGACACAGTGGGGGCTAACTGAACAATGTGGGCTGGGTGACCATGAGCAAACCAGACTTCAGCCTCTCCTAAAATGCCACCTGCTGCTGCGGAGAAGGCAGCCAAGCGCCTGTGATGTGCTGAGGAGAGCAAGGCATTGCCAGAACCTTCCCCATGAGCTGGATTTTATACACTCATTTGATCCTGAGATGCAATGACAGATAAAGCTCTAAGGAAGGGATCAAGAGGAAGGTAAGTGACAGGTATCAAGTGAGTCCCACAAGCTATAAACCTGTCACAAGTAAAAGGATGGAAAGAGTTGACACCTGCAAAGCTCTAGCCTCCAAGGAAATCGTGGGTCGCTTTTCAGATTGCCTTTTGAAGGAATTAAACACTAAGACCCCCCTTTGTTGTAAAGGGAAGTTCTCCTTGGTGTCATTTCACAGACGGTAAAACTGAGGCCTCGGGACACTCATTAGCTGTGACTAGCAGAGGTGAAGCAGAGTTGGAGCAACTGGGTACATTATCAAAAGGGAAGCAGACACACGCCCAAGCTGGGCCACAGCCGGACAGACGGGGGACTTGCGCCCGAACGGCGCAAAGCGATTACATGTATCTAATCACTGTTTCCCTCTGCCCTTCACTGTGCTCGCAAGGCCCTAGCAGCTAGCATTATATCATTCAGTGGTGAGAGAGATGGTTTGTCAGGGTCGAAAGAGCACGGGCCATTCAGACGAAACAAACATTTTTTAAGAACACAGGGAATATATTTGATGGCTGGGCCTGAGTAATGGAGATTAAAGGGAATAGAAAACCAGTTTTTTAAAACTTAGTTTGGATAAATAATGATAATATACATAGTGAAGGCCACAACCCTTCGTACCCGAGGCAAAACTCAAACCCCCTGTGTGTGAGAGTCAGGCAGACCTGCCGCGAACATTGACTCGACAGCTTACTGGCAAGCCCTTAACTCTGAATCGCAATGTCATACTCTAAAAAACAGGATAATAACATAGACGATACATACCATTGCACATGGGACAGCTCCAGTCCCTGCCAATACGCAATGGTCATTTCCTTCCACGGCATATGGAAGAGTACAAAATTCAGCCACCTTGCAGTGTGCAAAATCCTATGACAAGTGGTTAAGGCTGAGTCAGCATCGAGATCCTCTGGTGTCCATTGTTCCCTTTGGTGAAGAGTTTGGGGGTTATGGGTTGAGATAATTGGACCAAAATACCAGAGCAGCCTGGATGGATGGATGGATGGATGGATGGATGGATGGATGGATGGATGGATACAGCTTCCTGGGTATTTGCTGGGAACCAAAGTGGATTTTGCAGGAGCAAGAAAGAAACCTCTTGTTAAGCCACTGAGATCTTAGGATTGTCAGTTACTGCAGCATAGTTTAATCTGCCCTGGTTTACATGCATGTTACAGCTAGAACAGCTGACCCCAGACCCTGCAGGGCATCGATGCTGGGAAGAATCAAGCCCTGACCTATCAGTCTCCTGAACTTTAGACGGGAGGCCAGGGGCTGGGCAAGAATTGCTGGGAAGAACAAGCCATGATCTACCACTGGGGCCAAGACGCTCAGTTCACCTTCAGGAATCAGGGTAAATCTGACCGGCCTGCCTCTGGGAGGGAACCTGCCCTAATCCCTGACACTCTCCCCGAGATCAGCCGGCCCCCGTGCATTTTCTCCCAGGAGCCGCTAAAGCCCAGAACAAATCCCCTTATGTGAAGATTTTACAGTAGCTCTTCCCCTACTTCAGAGTAATAGCAGTTGTCTGTTATCTCTAGCTGGAAAATTAAAGTTTCACTTGGCCAAAGCCAAAAGGTAATACAATTCTCTAACCTTGTGGTTTCATCTGTTTATTACTTACTGTTTGGGGAGAAGACAATAAATAAAATATTTGCTCCTGTAATATCCCCTTTTCCCTCCAGGGGCCCGTATAGGTTCCAAATTTCTAAATAACCTCAGTATGAAGCAATGTTTGCAAAGAATCCACTAGCTTCTTTATGGCTCTCTCATTAACCTTTTCGACCTTCCAATTCCTGTTTCTGGGGTCTGGTTGCTTGTATTTAATAACATTGGTACAAACCATTGCATAGACTAAAACAACAGAAAAGGCATTTTCTCACCCATACTAAGTGCCTCAGCCCCTGTGTAATTACAGGACTATAAAACGTCCAGAGTGGGTCATAAAATAATGAGGGGCCATATGGATGACAACATTAAGTCACAGAAAAACGGATCTTGGTCATTACATCTAATAGCTGGTTCCCTACCCCAAGACCTCTACGTTCCCTCCCCAACAGCGGTCTTCAGGAGGAAACACAGCAGCCAAGAACCATGCCAAGAAGAACCAAAAAGCAGGAAGAACGAGATCCTCACAACCTTGCCACCTCCTAATCTTAACAGTTTCCAGTCACCATGGAAAGAGCAAATGGAGTCCAGGAGGTCCCGGGGGACAGCTGCTGGTTGCTAGGAAGTGTAGCCTGTCACCCACCCGCCATCTCCATGTCCCTCCCCTGCCGCTGCAGCTTAGGTTCAATACACCGTTTCTAGAACAGGAGCCAGGAGGACACCGGGCCTCAGGCATTTTCATTTCTCAAAGACTCATGGAAAGTCATTAAGATTCAGGGCGACTGTCACCCTGGTGCAACGGCCCAGACTTGACTTCTCCATCGTCCAGGGGACTTCTCCGTCGTCCTGCCTTCTCATCGCTTCCATCCAAACAGAAGAGGACTCCCTTTGTCTTTTACAGTGTGACAGAAACACCTTCATAATACAGCGTTCGTCCCCTCCCCCCAAGTAATGTTAAGCCTCTTATCTTTAATTGTAGAACTAAGGATTTTAATTCCCATGAAAGGAATTTCAAGCATCAGCTAAGCAAGTACAGGACAGAGGTAGAAGGGATCCTCCACCGGCTCCTGAAAATCTCGCTCAGACCTGCGAGGGGGCCCTCCCACCCCGGAACTGACGCTGCCTCAGGAGTGGGAGGGACAGAGGCCAGAGGCGACTGCCTGCGTGGACAGAGCTGGCTCTGTGACTGTTCTGCCCTCTTGCTCATGGGTCAGTCCTCGGCGGGAGTATCTGGGCTGCTCCCCAAGAGGCTCTTTCCGGCGGTCAGCAAGGGGAAAGGCCGGGAGTGGCCAGTTTCTTGCACTGCGGCCCCCAGGCCTGGAGCCAGAGGCGTCTGAGCCCCGTTCCTACTGCAACCCTGAACCCCCGCTGGTCTTCCCAGATCCTTTCCTCACCGTGAGCCCCCGGGGCTGCTCAGTTCAGGCCTTCCATCCCTTCCTCGTCCTTCCGCTGAGTCACCATCACTGACTTTCTGGGCCCCTTCGTGAAATGCCACCCACATTTCTACCACTTTCTCCCTAGAAAGACTGTCCACCCCCTCAAAGCACAGAGTTCTCTGACTTTAGGTCTTTAGCCGGAAACTTCCAATGGCTCAACGAATATCAGCTCCAGGGGCTAAAGAGCCTAGCTGACCACAAAGGGGGTTTCGGTCATGGAGACAGGGTTAGGGACAGCGGAGGCGTGGGAACCTGGTCTGGGTCGTCTCCCACCTTCCCTGCGTGTGCGAGTCCTCGCACGTGTCTGTGTATGTGCGTGTCTCTGTGTGAACATGAGGGTGTGGAGGGGAAACCTGACATCTCTGACAACAATTATAACTATCAAAAAACTTTAAAAGTGAGAAAAAGAACCAAAACTTTGGCTAGCTAAAAGTAACACTAATTACTGCACAGCCTTTATGCAAATTAAGTCTAATTATCATGCAATACAATAATAATATGTCTATCACTGTAACGTGTGAGATTAACTTTCTTGTAAATTTTCCATAACATTTCTGAGTTTTCCTCACGTGCAGGAGTCAGGCGAGTTAAGAGTATAAATTAACAGAACTACATTTCTTTTCAAGTCCTGTGCCCATATTTCTACATGGTTATTTTTGTCCCTAATAATTTTTAAATGGTCTTTATACTTTGAGGAGAGAGTCCTTTAATCTGTTACATGGGCTGCAAATATTTTTTCTGGTTTATAATTTGCTTCTTCATTTCGATGGTATATTAGACCATATGGAAGAACTGGTCTGATGAAGTCCTTTAGAATCATAGTTTATTTGCTCACTTTCTACGCAGCCTACTCTCCTGCTCTCACAATATTTTAAAAATAGAGAGAAAGTGCCCATTATAGCCATCCGCTGAAGCCTGAGAGGCCTCAGAACGGGAAATAATCTTACATTCCACGATTAGAGAGAAGGAGTTTACAAATACCTTAGCGATAACACATTGGAGTGCTCCAGGTAAAAATGTATGAGGATAACAGTCTTGCCTATGTTTATGGGGGGCGGGGTAAGGGGTTCAGTTAAAAAGTGGTAGAGAATTCAGGATGGTGAGGAAGTGAGGCCACCAAGAGTCCCAGAAACCTCCTAGAAGACCTCCTGGGCCACTGTTGACCCTCTGGGTCAGAGTTTGACACTTCCTGCCTTCGGTTCCGCAGCACTCGTGCATGTCCCTGCCACAGCCCCCTGTGGTCCTTCTGCACACTTCTGTCTTGCCCTCTTCACTTGGAGGTGTCGGAGGGCAGGGATGGCATCTAACTAGTCCGCCACCGCAGCCAGAGCACCATGCCTTCTAGGCTTTTAATAAGCATTCACCAGATGAATGAGTCAAGCAATCAATAAATCAGTAAGCCAATGTTACTGTTTCCCTTGGGGCTTTACGTGTCTGGGTCACCACTTCTGTCGCAGAAAACACAGGAAGGGGCTGGATATGAAAGGAGAGCGTCAAGCTGGGAAGATGAGGCCCTACGGGGTGATCACCTCCCTTCTAGGTCTAACCACAAAAGGCCCCAGAAATAAATACTCCAAAGGAGCTCCATCAAAGACGAGGAGGCCCTTCCTCAGAATTCAGGTCCCAGTACCTCAAGGTGAATGGGCAGAACGCCTCCCCTCCCCCAAGAGGCCCAGGGGTGCACGCTGAGATCCTCCAGTGCCTCTGGGCTAAACCCTGGGGAAGAGGCAACTGGGTTTTGGGGAGCTGCCCGAAGAAGTGGCTTCCCTCAGCGGGGGACACTGTCCAAGCTGGAGCTCCTTTAGCCTTCTCCTAGCTGTGTAATGATTGACCTGGCTTGAAACTCTTCACCTGCTTGGAAATTTACTGAGCGTTCAACCCTCCGTTCACTGACCCGAGGTAACACCGTGCTCTGCTCTCTGCCGTGCACTCTGTGCACTGGGCCCGAGTCCTGTCCAGACTGTGTAGGCCTTGCCCTGCCCACCATCAGGGCCGACCTCTTTTCTGGCCTTCCTGGCAAGCTCACCTGACAGACCCTGGGTTCTGCCTCTTTTCTGGTACCTTGTGCAGACATGCACTGCCCCATCCTTTGCGCCACTCTCTGTATATACTCAGTCCCATCCCGTCCAAAGACCCCTGCCTGCCCATGTCTGACCCTGCCCTGGACGACGCCAGCTCCTCCTGGCCGGGTCTGTGCATGTGCACTGAACACCAGGGGGCGGTACGCTATTCTGGTTTCTTCCGACCTCCAGTGTTGTGTGTGTATCCACACCTGCTTGCCTCTGTTTCCCAACTCCGGTTACCCAAGTGCTTTACCTGGGGTTTCTAGACTCCTGTTGTCCTAGCACTGGCCTGGGTTCTACCACCTGGTTACTCAGTGCTCATTCTTCCCAGGAGCCATCCAGGCTGCCTCTCAGAATTCAGGACTGGTCCCTGTCCTGATAGCTGATAACCGCAGACATCTTCAAAGGGTGCTTGGGCACCCTCCCCGCTGCACACTCGGTTCTTCAGTTCCAATGGGCACCCTCCCCGCACGGCTCACCTGGTCCATCATTGCCCAGACCTGCAAAGGGGACAGAAGGACAGCCACCAGCTGTGCCACAAAAAAAGAAAAAACACAACCAGGTTTCTTTGAGAAACCTATTGGCAAAGCAGCGAAATGCACGGGTTCCATCCTTTGGCCGTCGGGGGAAGGGCTTCTGGGTGGAACACAGCTGGGCACACGGTGGAGGACTCCAGTAGGAAGAACCAAGCCCATAAAGTTCTAAAAATGCAGAGGAAGGTGGGGCTGGAGAGCACCTAGTGGACTGCAAGACAATGAGAGCTGCAGGGCTGTCGGGGTTACCTGTTGATGTCAGTCTGTCCTCCTGAGGAGCTAACTCAGAGCTGACCCAACTTCTGGCTAAGTAAGCTACCACAAGCAGCGAAGAAGCGAGCCTTCGGCCTGACTGGGTATGTCTCCCCTCAAGACCCTTCTTTATGCCTGGCTCACCGTCAGCCCCCATCCCCAACCTGAGTCCCCAGTCTGACCTACACGCACCTTGTCTCGCTTTTAACGTGGATATCCACAGCCTGCTTCCTCCCAGTCCCCAGCAAGATAAAAGCTTTATAAATGCATAAAGCCTTAGAGATGATACATTAGTGCGTTTCAGGTAAGTGTGTATGATAATCGAGTCTTTCCTGTGCTTATGGGAGGGGAGTCCATTTAAAAAGCTGTAGAGGATTTCAGTGCCGGGATGGGTGAGGGAGTGAGGCCACCAAGAGGAGCTCCTGAACTGCTCTGAGCTTCCCTGTCTGTCCCATTGGCAGGGACCATGTCCCAGCCTCTGAAGTCACTTTCTCGACCTCCTTTCCACCCCCCATCAAAATTCACCCACCTTTCCATTCATTCTCCTAGGACCCTGTTTTTCTAATGGTATTGCAGACTCATAGAATTTTAGATCTACATGATCTGCCCCTAAAATGGAAACATAAAGATCTCCACACAAGCATAGGAAAGTCAGAGAGGATGCTTCTTGCGAGGGGCGGGGCATTTTGGTCTGTGGAAACCCTCCCTTACTGACAGCTCTGGTTCTCTGCCTCCTTCTATGTGTCAGCCCCTCTCCATCGGTTATTTGGTCCTGGGCAACTCTCCAAATCTCTGTGCCTTTCTTGTCTCATCAGAAAAATGGGTTCACGGGGTACCTTTTTCAAGGGCTCACCAGAGGATTAATGAGATAATAGTATGTGAATCACTGAGCACGGTACCTGGTGCCCAGTAAATGTTTGCTCTTAATATTTGTTTAAGGCTTTACATCTCTCAGTTATTCTTTAAAAGAATCCATCCAAATCAATCCCTCTATTAAGAAGTATTTAAGGGCGATGTATTTTACCTCTCCCCGGTAATATAGCTACATTTAGCCTGAAAGGGCATTTTCATCCAATGAAGGGCTACACCTGGAGAATCCCACGCTTCCTGGAAGATGGAAAAGGAAAGTGTGTTAGGGTAAGTGGGACTCAGGTCCCTGATATTAAGGGAAGTAGGTAGACAGCTACTGCCCTAATATGTAAAGAAAGACTTGGGCTTGCTGTCCAAATTCCTTAAAGCCCCAGGCCTGGAAAATGAAAACTGGGGCTAATTTTTCACAGCTCTGTTAGAAAGGGAGGTTATGACAGATCGCTTTATTTCTCCTGTTCCTACCGCACAGTCCATTTGATTTTCATTTTGCTTAAAGAGTTAAAGCACAACCTGACCAGCTTAAATACGTGAATGCTTGGGCTATTTACGAACTACAGAAATGGTTTTCACACATTTACATTTTTTTTCTATGCCCAAATCACGCCTGCTAAACACTGGCATAAGTTTGGCAGACATTTATTACAAAGGTGTTTCGAGCTTTTTCTAAAGGCTGATATTTTTCCATCGTTTAGTTCCTAGTTTATTTAAATTCAACACAAACACCAAAACCCTCGTAAGGCAAGCCCCATTCTGAACTGCTTTCCGGTTTTGATTCACAGGGCCATTTCCTAATGGAAAGCCAGTGTTACAACATGTTCCTTCCTTACATTTTATCAAACACTCCCTTGGAGGAGTCTTCATTGCCTGTTAATTGTCCGACTTTATTTTCTTCATTTCTCTTATTAAAGCTGAATTGGCAGAGGGGGCGCAGGGGAATGCAGCTATACCTCAGCAACCTTCAAAGTCATCTTTAATCTTATAATCATCTTCATCCATCAGCCAGCCTCTCTTTTCCCTTGCCTCCGTTTTTTCTCGGTTATTCAGAAAAGCCTTTCTTCTTCTCATTTGCTCACATTAATTCGCCCTGCTCTTTGGCTGCCCCAACTTGAGTTGCATATTGTCATTTGATCCTCTCCTATGCCTTTCCCTTCCAAGTCAGATTTTTCTTTGCTCCTAGGTTTTTAAGCCACCCTTTGTAAATCCACTTTGCAAAGAGCAAGCAATCTCCAATCTTCTTTTCCAGGGCAATTGTAATCCACTATGCTTTAATTATAGTGTCTATTCAGATGTTCAAAATTGCATCCAGTTATAGATTTTAATACTTCTTCCCTCTGCACCATATTTATTAGATTGATTAATTCCCCAAATGTGCTTTTTTTGAAGTTTAATAACCAAGGTCTTTGAAGCCACTGCCTACTTAAAGAATTCAAGATCATGATCACGGGTAACAGGGCGGCTGCCTTACCCTTAACTACATAATTCAGCTTTGTAATTCCCAGGAGCTCTAGTGCTGTTCCACTCGGAGCTTCAGTTGCCAGCGTCTTACTCAAAACATTGTCCTCTCCTTAGTTGGGGACACACAGCGATGAATGTGGTTATGTCTACAACCCACAGAGATCTGCACCTGGGACGTTTCATGGAGAATAAACAAATTAAGTAAGGACTGGCTGCTTTTTTATTGTCAGTCTCATCTTGGATGATTGATGATAATTGGGAGTAACTCGCATTATTTATCTGGGCCTTCATTTCCATTTATGTGAAATGAGGAAGGAAGCCTCGCTGGTTTCTAAGGTTCTATCTAGCTCTTGGAAATGCCATGTTTCCACAATTCTCATTCTCCCAAAGTGTACAGTTGTATTTCTGGTACACTGATTTGAACTATGGAACACTCTATTATTTAAAAATAGATATTTTATTTTAGCTATGTTGAGCTGTTAAACCCATCTTATCTTTTTTAACGGCTTCATTAAGGTTAAATTGACAGACAATAGTATGCACATATTTACAGTATACAATTTGACAAGCTTTGTCATGTATATACAGGCTCCTTAAACCATCACCACAATCAAGGTAACCACCCCTCCTCTGGGATTAGTTGAGTATTCCTTACAATTCCATGTTATCTACCTTGTTGGGTATTTAGCTAGAATTCTTTGTAGCTTTATTTCAGTAGTGGTGCTAAACTTTATATAATATGCATCTTTAATTTATCACCATCTATCTTCCAGTGATATTATACCACTTTATATTTACAGCGCAAGAACCTAAGAACCATGAAATACCATTTCTTCTCTCGTAGCCTTTGTGATGTTGTCGTCACACATTTTGCTTCTATACAAGTTATAAACTCCAACATACATTGTTATTATTTTTGTTTTCAACAATCGTTTTCAAGAAATTAAAATGATCATTTTAAAGTCTCATATTGACCCACATAGTTATCATGTCTGAGGCTCTCCATTCTTTGGTTTAGATCCATATTTTTATAAATCACGTTTCTTCTGCCTGAAGGATTTCCTTTCTTGTAGTAAGATGTGGGTATCAAGATTTTTCAACTTTTGTACCTTGGAAAATCCTTATTTAACCTTAGTTTTTGAAACATATTTTCACTGGGTATAAAATTTTAAGTTGACAGTTTTCCATCAGCACCTTAAATGTTGCTCCACTGTCTTCTGAATTTTTTCTGATGAGAAATCTATCGTCATCCTTAACTTTGTCCCTCTACATATACTGTACACTTTTTTCTCTGGCTGCTTTTAGGATGTTTCTCTTTATCACTGGGTGTCATACAATCTGATTACGATGTGCTTTGGTGTGCTTTCCTTCTGTACTGATTTTGGTGACTCTTTCTCCTGATTAGAGAGACTATATTTTCTTGCTTCTTTGCAAACCTAGTAACTTTTTACTGAATGCCATACATTGTAAATTTTATCTCACTGGGCGCTGGATATTTCTGCACCTTTATTGATAGTCTTGGGTTTTGTTCTGCTTCACCATTCATTTACGCGGAGATGGTTTAATCCTTTCCGGCCATTCTTTTAAGGTTTGCTAGGCAGGACAGAGTAGGACGTAGTCTAAGGCTAAGTCAACACACTACCGGGGTGAGAGCCTTCTGACTACTCTCCCCGAGGTCCTGTGAATTAAGAGACTTTCTACTCTGGTGGGAACGGAATACATCCCCAGTCTCGTGTGGACTTTGGAGATTGTTCCGTCTGATCTTACCAAGTTATTCCTCTCCCAGCCAGCCTTAGGCAGTTTCCTTATATGCTAAGGGCTGATGAGGGACTCTCTGCAGGTCTCCGCAGCCCCTGTGCGGTTTTCCTCAGAGCACTCTGCCCTGCATGGTCCAACTACACTGGCCTCCTAAGACTTCCAGTTTTGCTCAAAACAGGGAGACCGCCAAGGTTTTCCTACATCGCCCTCCCTATGCCTTGGCCTGGGAAATCTCTCTTGCTAGTATGTATGCGGGGATAATCACAGGGTTCACATGACTCATTTTCTGTCTCCCAGGGATCTCTGTCCTTTTTGTTTGCAGTCGAGCATCTTACAAACCGTTGTTTCATACGAGTTGTCCATAAGAGTGGATAAATCCAGCCTCCATTACTCCATATTGACCAGAAGCGTAAGTCATCCACCTTAACTGGAACTGCTGTAAGATGCTCATGTGGATGGACCTCTAAATGTTTAATGACTATTAGCTTGCCTTTCAGTGCTACAGTTTCAAGTCATTCTCCACAATCTCCTTTAGCTCTGCCACTAAATGTATATTCACATTCATCACTTCATTAATTGCGTTCTTTTTTCTTCATTAAACAACTTCATGGAAATCCCGTAAATGCTTATTGCTTTTTTCCCCACTGTTTGTAAATCACACTGTTATAGAAGTATAAGGAGAGGCCAGTGTTGGCTTAGTTTCAGGTTCAACAACCCAGAATCAAAGGTTCAGTCATTTTGATGGCCTCATTCTGAGCCCCATTTTACATGTTTTATATTTACTCATTTGGTGGTGACTTCCAAGGATAGAGAAAGATTTTCTTCTGGGGGTAATAAAAAAATAGAAGTGGCCTTTGGGCGTAAGAGAAACCCTTCCTTCTAATTGCTCACCGTTTTCAATGTATGAACTGGTCCTCATTTCCCAACAGTGCCACAAATGAGGTGTAATGATTTGTGTAAAACTGGTTCTAATTTCTTTAGCTCCTTCTGCTCATTACATATCTTCTATTCTATCTAATATTTAATGGTTGAATTTCACACATACACAAACAAACACATCCCTATCTAGCCCTCTATTTGTGCCAATACACACTATTTTTCAACACATTTTTCCATGCACTAAAATTTTTGAAAACACACACCCACAAACATCTAATGCTGCAAAACAAGTAAGTGATACCAGGCTGAGGTCCTGAGAGAATCCATTCAATTGAAAGCTTGTCAATAAACAGTAAACCGCCCTGTGCCCGAGGGGGGAAAGTGTTATAAAAACCCTTAATATTGCTGCCACAGTTAGACCAGGTCTACAGTACATCACAGAGTCAGAGACATTTCCTTTCATCTAGTTCCTGTGATTTCTCCATGTCCGCTTGACTTCACATCAGGTGCCAGAATAAAGTTTTTTGTCCGAACTCCTGTCTTCCCAGGGGCCCAGCAGCGGGGCAGCACTCTGTCACTGTGCATGCGGCCCAGGCCGGCAGCCTGTCAGGGGCCCGTGGGCCCCACCTCACCATCCAGCAACAAAGGGAACCTCGAGGCAGGCTTGTCCCGAGGCCCAACACACGCTCCCCGTGCACTGTCAGGACAATCAGGATCAGTCAGACGTTTTCTGAGTACAACTGCCCAGAGACAGAGAAGGGTCAGCCCAGCCCACAGAGGGGGCCCACTTCTCCCAGGCCCTCTCCCACTCAGGACTACCAGATAAGCAACGAGGAACTGTTAGACCCCACATTTTCTCGAGAGCTGTTTTCTGCCTGCAAGGCTGGGCCACCCTCCTCCCCTGCAAACTCACAGAGTCACTCTTAGGAGGCAGGCCTGCCAGATGATGTTTTCAGGACTGACCAACCAATGTAGTCTCCTTCTTATCCCCAGAAAAGGGAACGTGGTGTTGGAGAAAACATCAATGACCTCATGAAATGAAACTATCTTATCTGTTTCTTCTTCAAATTAATAACAAATTTCCCTCACTCAAAAAAAAAAAAAATAGGTAGCTTATATTTGAGTTACTCTTCGTATTCGTTCATTTAACAATAGGTATCGGGCCCCTATTCTGCACTAGGCATGGTGCTAGGACGCGGACACGCGGAAGTGGACATGGCACACGTGGCCCCAGCCATCCCAGGGCTCTCAGGCTGTTGAATTCAGACGAGTCCAAAAGCCCTTGCAATAGTGATGAAGGGCTACCTGACGGCGGATGCCCAGGACAGAAACAGGATATATAGAAGCACTCGATCCAGGTTGTGAAATTTCGTGGAAAAACATCCCCGAGGAAGTCGTGCCTGAACTGGAACCTACGAGATGAGGACAGTGTGGGTGGGAGCCAGGAGAGAGTGTTCCAGGCAGGCGGACCACCAGGAAACAAGAGAGAGCGCTGTGAGTGGGTTCTCAGCAGTCCAGTGTGGGCTTTGAGTGGGGGGCAGGATATAACAAGAGGGGGTGCCTGGGCCATCCGCAGGAGTCCAATCGAAGGCTTTGGGACTTTAAAATCTAAGGTATTTGCATTTGAACCTGGTGACAGCAGAGTAGCACTGAAAAGTTTTAGGCAGGACCCCCCCTTCAACAACAGGGCAAGGTTCACATTTTAGAACGATCCCTTGGGTTGAGAGAGTGGTAGCTACAGGGGGCAAGGCTGGAAATGAGGAAAATAATTAGAAAACTATTTTTGCATAGAAAAAATCATCATGACTCTGCTCTGAATCAAGCAGTGGCAGCGGGGTTTTAGAAAAGTAGGTAAATTATAAAAGTATGTATGAGGCAGACTCAATAAAGTGTAAATGAGTGCCTGAGGCTGGATGTGGGGAAGGGCGCAGTGGGAGGGAAGCAAGGAGCTTTCACTGAGGGGATAGTGGTGCCCGTTGATAAGACAGGAAGCAGAAGAAGAGACTGAGGTCCACAGTGGTGCTAAGTTTTTCTATCGTCCCCTTCGTTGAGGTGCCTGTGGGAAGTCAGAGAGGTCAGGAGGTCAGATCCTCTCCCAGCACCCCTGGGCCCATCTTCGCACAAGGGGTCGTGGGCCAAGGAGGATAATTATAAAACAGAGGAGCTGAGGCATGACCTGGAAAGAGGATTTGCCTCAAGAACTCACAGGAAGTTCGTGGTTAGGTCCCCAATTTCTGATCCAAAGCACCAACCTTTTGACCTGACATCCCTCATGGAGGAATCTCTGGCTTTACATTAAATGCCAGGTAGTGGTTTGCAGCAGGCCCAGAGGCCGGCCCCAGTGCTAGTGACGTGGTTTAAATGTGTCATCAGGAGCTATAAATCAGGTGGAAGTACAGAGGAAACTGAGGTCACCCAGTTGCCTTCAGCCTTGAAATGTGCCAACTGCTCTGCTTGCTCAGGAAGATGGGCAGCGGACGGCTGGCCCCACAAGCCCCGGGACGGCACTCGGCCCACCTGCCACTTCCGTCTGGCTCCTTGCTCCTCCTGCTAAGAAGGATACAGGGCAATTCCTTGGAATGCGTCCTCCTGTTTCCAGTGCCATCTCACCCTCTGGGCCTCCCTCTTCGCTCCTGACTCCTCCATGACTCTAACCACCTGTGTGCCATGCAGATTAATTAGAGAAGATCCACCTTCTGGACAACCTGCAAATGCGCTGCGTCTCCTTCAAGGCCCCAGGCCTGGCCAAGGGTTGCAAACAGATCCTCCAGGACACTGTGACCACCCTCTGTCCTCTAAACCCGCAAATGCTCAGCAGCTGGGCTGGCTGTGATTTTGCTAGGGAACTCCGGCTACACGCAGGCCCATCAGACTGTAGAATCGATGCTTTTTCCCATAGAGCTGGAAATGTATATAAATGGAGAGAGAATGACTGTGTCAGTGAAAGGCTCCACAGGACCCCAAAGGACTAATTAGGAATGGACGTTAAGTATTTCATCCACCTTTAACCCTTGAGACAAAGGCGCACAGTGGGCCTGACTTTCCCCACGGGGAAAACACAAGGCTTTTCCACGCAAGTATCCCATGGATAGGGCCGCCTCGGTATCAATGCGCCCCCCCCCTGCTCCCCACTTATGAAAACAGACGTGCTCCTAACCCCACGTACAACTTCCTTTGGTTACTCCTTCTCCCCAGAGGATCCTTCTTTCCCAGTTTTAAAAATCAGTGGTTTTATGTTACGCCATTTTTATTAAACAAATAATAACGATGATGATGAAGACAGCTAACAGCTACTGGATGCTATGATGTACCAGGTGCTGGTGGATGCTTCTGGAGCCTTGCCTATGTAAGCGCATGTAACCTTCATAGAAACCTGTGCGGAGGGCTTAGTTATTCCTATTTCACAGACAGAAAACTGAGATTCAGAGAAAATAACTGGCCCGCGTTAGATTGTGTGTGGATTCAAACTCAGGTCTCTGACTTCAAACACCATGCTCGTCAACTATGTAATAGGAAAAAAATGGAAAGAAATGTACTCTAGAACTCAGCGACATCCCTTTTAAACACCAATTCTCCTGGCTTAACTTCAGTTCTCCTCGAGATGACATGAGGAGGTGTGCACTCCAAGGCAAACAAGACCGTTTCCCAAGGTACAAAGAAGAAGAGGAAAACCTGTTGAGGGCCTTGGAGGTGCCAGGGGCCTTCAGGCGTTTGGTCCTGTGAATCTTCACAGCCAGGAGGCACTGGGTAGTTGTCACTACATCAATCTTCCCGATGAAGAATCTGGGATAATTTTACATAACTTGTACCCACTGTCACACACCAAGTGGGGTGTAGCACACGGTTGCTCGGTATCACTTTGATGACAAAGTGTTTTCTTTCTCCTAACCCCAACTACTGTCACACACAGAAAGCAGAGACACTTACTTGCCTTGTCATTAGTTTCTATAAAATGCCTGACAGGGCCGGCACCACGCTACTTAGGCAGTGCCTCTGTCCCTCTGACACTACCTTGACCTCCGACTTGGTCC